>JAMZAV010002960.1:0-134518 GCA_024449915.1 Sweltsa coloradensis
CACCAGGTACCTATAGTTTCCTTGCTACCCACCTTTCCGGGGCAAAGTTCTGCAACGCGACCACATGTGCTCCGCTTAAGGAGACCCAGCAGTCAGCTCGCCCAGGATGATAATCTTGTCTCCGATCAAGCGATACCTATAGTTTCCTCTGCTACCCACCTTGCCGTGTCGAATGTTCGAAAACGCGACCACAGTGCTCCTGCTGTAAGGATGCCCCACATCGGCTCGTCCGGTTTGAAATCTTGTCCCCGTCACAGCGATACCTATAGTTCCTCTGCCCCCCACCTTGTCGTGTCGAAGTTCTGAAAACACGCCACATGTTCTCCTGCTGAAGGAGGACCTGCAGTCGGCTCGCCCCAGGATGATAATTTTGTTTTCCGATCAAGCGAACCTATAGTTTCCTCTGCTACCCACCTTGCCGTGTCGAATGTTCTCAACAGCGCCCACATGTGTCTCCTGCTTAAGGATGACCCTTGCAGTCGGCTGTCCAGGAAAATTTTCTTGTCTCCGATCACAGCGATACAATAGTTTTCCTCTGCTACCCCCCTTTGCCATGTCGAATTTTCTGCAACGCGACCCATTTTTTCCCGCTGTAAGGTGCCCCCAGCAGTCGGCCGTCCGGGATGATAATTGTCTCGATCACAGCGATACCTATAGTTTCCTTGCTACCCCCTTCCAGTAAAATTTCTGCAACAGCGACCACATGTGTCTCCTCTGAAAGGGGTGCCCCCAGCATGGCTCGCCCAGGATATAATCTTGTCTCCGATCACATGAACCCTTATTTTCCTTTTCTACCCACTTCCCGTGTCAATGTTCTGCAACAGGCCCACATGTGTCCCTGCTGAAAGGATGACCCTTGCGTCGGCTCGTCCAGGAGATAATTTTGTCTCCGATCACAGCGAAAACTATAGTTTCTTGCTACCCCCCTTGCCGTGTCGAAGTTCTGCAACAGCGCCAATGTGTCCCCCGGAAGAATCCCCCCAGCATCGGCTGTCCGGGAAAAATTTTGTCCCCGATCACAGTGATACCATTTTTTCCTCTGCTCCCCACCTTGCCGTGCGAATTTCTGAAAACAGCGCCCACATGTGTCCCCTGCTGTAAGGATGACCCAGCAGTGGGCTCGTCCAGGATATAATCTTTTGATCACAGGAACCCTATATTTTTCCTCTGCTACCCATTTTGCCGTGTTGAATGTTCTGCAACGCGACCACATGTTCCCCTGAAAGGATGCCCCCACAGGGGCTCGTCCGGATGAAATCTTGTCCCCATCCAGCGATACCAAGTTTCCTCTGCTCCCCACCTGCCGTTCGAATGTTCTGCAACAGCACCACATTGTCTCCTGCTTTAAAATGACCCCAGCACGGCTCGTCCAGGTGAAATTTGGCTCCGATCAAGCGATACCTATAGTTTCCTCTGCTACCCCACCTTGCCGTGTCGAATGTTCTGCAACAGCGACCACTGTGTCTCCTGCTGAAAGGATGACCCTTGCAGTGGGGCTCGTCCGGGGATGATTCTTGTCCCCGTACGCATCCCAAATATTTTCCTCTGCTACCCACCGCCGTGTCGAAGTTCTGCAACAGCGACCACGGTCCCCTCTGTAGGAGACCCTTGCAGTCGGCTCGTCCAGGATGAAAACTGTTCTCCGATCACAGCGATCCCTATAGTATTCCTTGCTACCACCTTGCCGTGCGAATTTCTGCAACAGCGACCCATGTTCCCCTTGAAGGAGCCCCTTAGTCGGCTCGCCCCGGATGATTTTCTGTCTCCGTCACACGAACAATATTTCCTTGCACCCACCTTCCCGTGTCGAATTTTCGCAACCGACCAATGTGTCTCCGCGTAAGGATGACCCCAGAGGGCTCGTCCAGGATGATAATTTGTTCCGATACAGCGATACCTATATTTTCCTCTGTCCCCACCTTGCAAGTAAAAATTTTTCGCAACAGCGACCAAGGGTTTCTCCTGCGTAAGGATGCCCCCAGCATCGGCTCGAGGATGATAATCTTGTCTCCGACACAGCGATCCCTATGTTTCCTTGCTACCCCACCTTGCCGTGGAATGTTCGCAACAGCGCCCCACATGTGTCTCTGCTGTAAGGTTGACCCTTGCAGTCGGCTCGTCCAGGATGAAAATCTGTCCCGACCACGATCCCTATATTTCTCTGCTACCCACCTTGCCGTGTCAAAATTTCTGCAACAGCGACCACATTTCTCCTGCTGTAAGGATGCCCCAGCAGTGGGCTCGTCCAGGATGATAATCTTGGGTCTCCGATCACAGCAATGCCTAGGATAGTTTCCTCTTCTGCCCGCCCTCAAAGCTTGCAAATGTGCACCTTGTAAACAATCGATGTCTCGTAGAGTCTTGTTTACCGGGGAACGTAACTTTTACAACTATTAGATTAAAACGTGAACGAGGCAGATTTTGAAAGTAGTTGTAGCCCCCCGTATATACGTGTTAAAAGGCTTCATGCACTTCATTAGTAAGAATGTAGGTGGCTGCATTCACCCCCTCTTTTATTTCCAGGACACGTCAATTTCACAATCAAACTATTATTCAGTATATAATTTACAAAAAGCAGTGTTCATTTGTTTCCCAAAAATTTTCACAAGTAAAAAAAAAAAAAAAGGAAAAAAAAAAAAGGGGGTAAGAATAAATTTCTCACTAAATATAAAGATTACTTGAAAAAAAAGTCCCCTAGCCTGGAAAAGCCGACCCTCCAAAGGCTTTGTGCGACTTCAGAATTTAAATAAATAATATGCTTTAGTGTGAACAGGTTTTTTTGTATGTTTTTCCCTATAAACGAATAAATGTGTTTTTTTGTATAAAAATATTATCTCTTGTTTTTTTAAAAAGGATTTTAAAAAAAAAACGGTTTAAAATACCTAAGGAACTCAACCTGTAAAGTTGGCAAGCGCGATGGAAACCTGCATTCGTATCAGAGGGCCCCCCAGCTTTTTGGGGGGCGTTAGGCCCGACCGAGGTTTTCGTTATAGAGTACGTTTGGACGGCCCCGCTCCATGGGCATCCCCACCTCCGTAAACCCCGGCGATGCCATTTCCCTTTCCAAAGATGTCATACAGCATATAAACAGCCAAAAAAAAAAACCCCCTTTGGCGTTTTCCTAGCCCGTTGGGAAAGGCGCCCTTTTTCCCAAAAAATTGGGGGACCCGGGTTTAATCTCCCGGTAGGAAAGATTTAGTAATTTTTTGGATTTTTTTTTAAAATTTTTAAACATATAAACTAAATAGACAAATAGCCGTGGAACAAGCTAAAAAACATTTCAAAAACTTGAAACCCGCACCAAATTTATGAGCTGGTAAAAGGGGCATATTTTTGAATTTTATTTTCACGGGGGGGCACGCAGGTAGCAAAAAAAGTCACCGTCATGGGGTCCTCAAAATTGGGCCCCCAAAATAAAGTTTAAACGGCTGAAATAAAAGGGTTACGGATTTGGATAAACCAGTATTTGGGTTTAAAGGGTTAAATGCTTTCAAAAAATGTCTTAGAAATTTTACCGTAAAACAATAGTTTCAATTTATTTATAAATTATTTCAGTGTATTGCAAGATAGCACTTTTTGATTTTTTATTTTTTCGAGAATCGTAGATTGTCATACAATTTTTAGACTATACTAAAAAAAACGCCAATAAATCCAAAAAATTTTAAGTCCCGAATCGAAAAATTCCTGTAACTTTGAAATTAAAGAAATTAAAACATTTATTAAATCCCAAATTTAAAATTTTTTTGTTCATGTAACAACGTCACCTAGGGATCACACAAGAAAAATAGACCAAAAAAACCAAAAAAAAAGTGGGTTTCCAAAAAATTTTTCCAATCTTTCCCCTAATTTTATTAAATTTTTAAATTTTTCAAAAAAATGAAATATTTTCAATAAAATGTGCAAAAATTAACACAATGTGGTCGACATTGGGATCATTTTAATCCTAGTTTTAAGACGAATAAATGTTTTGAAAATAATTATAATTAATAGGACAGATTAATTACATTTTAGTTTACATATCCCACTTTTGACGTACATTGTTGATGGTTCCTGTCTCTCTTGGTCGGAGTCTAGGTGTTGCCGAAGCACCAGACACAGTTCCATTCACTAGTCTGGAGAAAAGAACATCCGGAAATTTTTATTATTTTTTTACTTTTTTTTGTATTTTTTGTACCTGTTTGTCCACGTTCCGGCTAAACCGTACTCCGATTGCGTGAAATTTTATGGAGGCCTTCGAAATCTCTGACTTAGAATGCCACGTTTTTGGGGTGGCGAATCAGGAGCATATATACTCTCGTTGGAGAATCGCTGTTAACGAGTTTTAGTTTCGATTAAAATTCTTTGGGAACTTTACACCTACTGCATTGATCCGATTTTAATGATTTTCAGCCAGTCCTTTATTTATGATTAAGATATTTTTGTGATTTGGCGCAATTGAACATATTTATCATAAAAGCGAATTTTACAGGTTTTTTCTTTTTTTAAAACACTCTTTGACTTTAACTACATGCTTTATCCGTTGTATGATTGTTTCGCAGACCTTTATTTTTATGATTTATTATTAGTGTAGTAATTTTACAAGCGCTCGAGAATTATTTCTTTACGCGCATTTCTGTCTCTGTTGATGTTTGGTACTCTGGTATGTTTGGTTTTTAGGCTATTCTTTCTCTCTCGATTAATTGTGTAAAAAAATGTGAAAAAATTATGTGGGTTAGTGGTGTGTGGGGAGTTGTTGAAGGGGATGATGGTGGTGAAAGAAGGAGAAGAACACAGTGTGGTGCCACGGTCGATCTAGGGTCGCTGTAGCTTGGTGTGACTTCTTGCATGCCGCATGCACGCTGATGAATAGTGTAAAGGCAACGAATGAGGTGTGTGACTACCTATAGGTATACTAGGGATGTAGGTGGTCGTAGAGGTTAGGGGGCGATGCTGACAGCGCGGGGTGACGGACCGGGGCAGACGGAGATTCTCAGAAAGAGGAAGCTATGCATATATATATCCAGTGTGGGTGATACGCGCATACAGGAGGGAGGGGAGAAGGAGGAGGGGATGAAGGAGCGCATATCGTGTGGTTGGTTGGGTGAGGGAGAGGTCAGGTACTGTTGTGTCGTGAGAAAGAGAGAGGTTCGATAAGGGTAGGTGTTATCGCAGTGGGTTGGGGTAGTGAAGAAGGGAGGGGAAAAAGGGGATAAGAAAGAGAGGCGAGCACGGACACGGTAGTGGAGGGTTGAAGAGGGCGAGGGGAGGTACATGTGAAGCACAGTGAGTTAATGGGGTGGTGACAGAGGGCGAGAAAAAAGAGGGGGAGGAGTAAGGGGGGGAGAGAAAATGGGAGAAGAAAAGGAAGAGGAAAAGGGGGGAGAAGAGGGAAGGGGAGGAGGAGGGGGTGGGATTGGAGAAGTAATGGGGAAAATGTTAAAGTAAATATAGTGGAAAAGTATGTGGATAGAAGAAGAGGGATGTGGGAAGGATATTGTGATTGGGGAGATGGGACTCGATTGAGGGTAGGAATTTAAGTAAGAATGTAATTTCTGAGATAAGAGTATTGCATTACTTACACCCACCAACCTTGATCGGTCGCACCCATTAGCATTCGGCCTTTTCTTCAGTGCTTTTCATACGCTGATTTGTCTGTTTGGGGTAGTTTCTACCTTGTTAACTGTACTAACTGGCTGTTATAATGACAGTGATTTGGAATCGTTTGTTGACATAATGATGTATTGGACACTTCTGAACGAGTTAAGTTGATTATAACATGGTCGGAATGTGCATAGTGGGATTCATACTTTATGGAACATGAAGTTTATTGTTTTAAATGAAAGATGCAGACCTTTCAAACATAGGATTGCCAGTATGTGACGAGGTTTGAGGGGAGGGACTTAGGCCCTAGAGACGGTGTATCAGCTGGAGCCCCTGGAGGGGGAAAGGTCGAAGAAGAGTCTTAGGGGACCCCTTCTTGTGTGCGATGGGCAATCTGATCGGGGGTTCATCCTGACCAGCAAACACACAGTTTGTCCTACTAGGAGGGGTAATGTGTTACCGACAAGACCGTAATAAAGTTGGGTATAATGGAGTTTGGACACAAAGACCGGAGGAAGACATAAGAGAGCGAGTCCGATTGCCAGAGTCCGGGCGAGACCGAGAGGCGCACCGACCCAAGTGGCGAAGAGAGAAGACCTGGGGCGAGTCATCCTAGGGATCCGGTTCGAGCATCGTCACTGCCTACCAGGGTCCATGGAATAGTGTAAGCTAAATGATTTCACTTACAGTAATGTCCAGTAAAGTCCAGGGACACGAACTCACGTCAGTCGGGGTAAGATTCATGCACCCAGCTGATGGAAGATTAGGTTATCAATTGTTAAATACTGTGCTCCTTCTTTTGTTGAAACCATGTTCTTGTTCATGTTAATCCTCCTAATACTGTCCTAGAAGTCATCACCACCCGTTTATACCTATCGATCTCGGTCACCGTTGGAAGATTGCTGTGTAACAAATAACAGCTACGTTTCCCCAAAACAACAGTTACTTGTGAAGATAACATCCATACCAAGGGCTAATCAACCTCTCAACGTGACATGGTGGATTTGGCGCTAGGTTGTATATGATAGTAGGCATTTATATACAAGTATTAAATGGTTTTTGATGGGTTTTCGGACGTGTGTTAGAGTGGGTTTTCAAAAGTTGGGTTTCCGCATTAAACATAATTAGTTATGTTTTATGAGTTATATATGAGTCGATATGTGCTTGAAACTCAGTTTTCATTAATGTTATGTATCTGTATGGTTGTAGCAAACATAATTGGTTATGTTCTTCAAACATAAATCTTTTTTTATAGGCAGATGTGTCAAGGTGCCTGTTTGTTCGGCGACTTGCTATCACCGTTTAAATGCTGACTCAGTGTGTAAATAGTTTTTCAAAGGTCCGTGTCTTTAGCATGCTTTTGTCGAGAACGATGAATAATTGTTTTCCACTAGTCGAGATTGTTACTATTTGTTCTATGCGTCTCATACCTGGGGAGGGCATAGTTCTTGCCTTGGGTGATATGGTTTTTTAGTTTGTGTATAAACCCCCAAAAAAATAAAGTTATTTTGAGGTCTAAATTTACCAGAAAGTTTTGTTTTGTTCCGTTCTAATTTTTTTCTTGTTTGTAGTAAAACAAAGATTTAGGAATAATTAAATTCCTCCTCTGTTAATGTTGCAATGTTTATCGTTTGTGGCCGATTACAATTGAGTATTGTTTATGAGTGGGGGGCACCCATACCTAGTGATAGGTCGCTGAGAGCTCTTTTACGTGGTCCTCAAGCAGCCGTACAAAAGAACTCTAGATCTACACCTTTGAACGTTTATTACAGTGGTCAAGGGAAGATAGAGTCGGGAATTGAGACTAGATGAGTCGTAGGCGTGCCTTTGCCGGTTTAAGTGATAGTGACAGTTCTATGCGAGGACAGTTCGACAGTGACAACGTGTCTGTATAGTTCTATGGCTGGGACGATAGTTCGCCTGTTTCTGAAGGCAATATGTCGTCAAATGATGCCTCATAGTTTTAGGCGTGTCAAGGATGACGCGGAGCATGGATAGAGACGTATGACATGGCCGCGAACGTCGAACGGGTGGACGGAGGAAAGTACGTAAATAGTTTTGGGGATGTTTTTTTAGAAAGTGGTCAACTTCATTGGTATTTATCTGTGAGGTCTCGTCATCAATAAACGCGCTTGGGGCCGCTTGGGCACAAATACGACCTATGGTTGGAATGGAGAGTTTGAAAGCTCATTTTATTCAAAATTGGGGTTAGTCTGGATGATAGTCGCATTGGACATCTGTGCTTGATCTCTAGAGTTTCAGCGATAGGGAGAACCGGCAACGGATTATCGTATGACGAGATTTCTTGTGACTAAGTTAATCCAAGCAATGCCGATAGAATAAATGGTTAAATGGGTGATGAAGGATTAAGACAAGTTTTGGCAGTGGGACTAGGACCTTCAAATTTTAAAATTTGGACTTTGTTGAAGGGAGCTTAGGACTATTGCATGAACTGCGGGGCATATATGCAGGCCTAGTCTGAAAGAAGAGCAATTTTAGTTGCTTCATGATGTCCAGAGGTTAAGAAACAAGGAGAAGGAAGTAAGATCTGCCGAGTTTGATATATTGGTTTGAGTATGGTATCGTCTATGTCTCTGTGAGTTTCAGGACAGTGTTTAAGGGCAAACAAGGGAACAGGGGAACGCTACACAGTGCTGTAGGGCACAGGCTTCTTGTTCAGGTCCACAGAATGCTTATTTCCGTCACAGGGTGGTTTCCAACATAATCCACAAATACCCAGGTAGCATATTTTCCTCGCTCTTCCTCTGCCTTAATTTCCAATACAACAGGGTAATTTTCCAAGTCCAGTCGGGATGGTTGTATAATCATGCAGGTATGGTCCTGATAGGGGTGGTTATATGAGATATAATCACAGTCCCAGTCAACGTTCTGGTCTCGTATGGTTTGTTTTCTTTGTCGTAAGCCAGGTCATTGATTAGAGATTGTCAGAAACTGAAAGCTTTGCAGGAAAGGGATTGGAATAGAAAATGGAACTCGAGAATCAGGGTCCTCTAGGACCGTGGCATTAACCATCTGGTGATGACTCGGAAAACTTATAGTCGTTTCAATTTCGAAGACTGTTTTCGGTAACTGGAAGAATGTAGTCTCGTTCCATAATAGCAGTGTTAGAAAATGATTCGTCGGAGGTGCATAGAAACCAAATTTGAGGGTGTATGTTTTTTGTTTTTCCCCGCGTCGGACACAAGAAAGCCGGCTGTCGGTTTTCTTTAGAAACCTTTTGTTTTAGCGTAAATATTTACGTGGATTTGCGAATATTTACTTTATTATGCAAACGGGTAAACCAAATGAACGTAGGTATTTTCCGAATCAGACATTCACTAGACTACGTACTGTTTTCGGAAAGAGCACGAGGTAAATAGATGTTTCAACAATTTTGCATGACGAATCACAAACGTGTTAAATGGTGGTTATGGATGTTGTAGTAGTGCTACAGAGGGTAGTTTGAAATTCCCTGTTAGTCTACAGATGGGGTAGGTTTTCAAGCTTTAGTGGACAGTTGGGCTGGAGTTTCTGCATAGAGATGATCTAGTAAGTCACTTGGAGTGCGCCCGCAGGTAAAGATTGTTGTTAATAAACAGCAAATAACTCAATGTTACAAGTTGTGGCCAGTTTTGTGTGTTAGAACTGTTTGATTCAAGGTCTGTGTTTTCAGTGTAAAATCTAATGTTGTGAGCTCTTTCACAGTCGACTGTTTGTTAGAAACGATTTTCTGCGAAATAATGGTGTAATTAATTAATTAGAGAAAGTACTTAGTACAGGATGTGTTCATCAGCGAGGAGGTTATCGTTTCTTGTTGGCAATCTTGATAATATTAATGCCATGGTGGAACATTTCATGAAACAATGTTCAATGTGATAATGATCATGAACCTTTGGCTGAATCATAATAGAGTTCACAATGACAGTGTTGTTCATAGGAGCCTATGGCTGAACATAAGACATAGTTCAAGCAGTGTTTGTTCAGAGCATATAGCTGAACATAATATAGTTCTCATGAAGATTTTTGTTTATGACACGTGGTTGAACTGGGACTGATGTTCCAGTGAGAATCTTGTGGCTCTTGATAAGTACAGAACACCGTTTTGACTTGCTGGCGTTCTAGGCGACACTTGCTACCATGAAGTTCAAGAAACATGGATGTTCCAAAACTATTTATTTAACTCGATTTTGGGAGGAAGACGTGAAATATGGCAATTGTTTGCTAACAGGAAAATAACAATTGACCTGGAAGAAACGGGCATGGTTTCGTTTACAGTTAAAGGAGGAACTTTTACTCTGAGGTTAACTGTGTTCGAGCCCAGGGACAGCTTGTTTAGACAGAAGGGAGTTTTAATCTTACCAATGGCTAATTGTAATGTCGACAGTGGCTTATTGCCTGTGCATAATAATTTCATTTCAGCTCAGTCCTGTGTTTTACAGTGGCTCTTTGCTAGGCACATGGTAGTAAACGCTACTGTGATTATTGTGATGCATTTGTATCTGAGTCTGGTGCTCAGTGCGTGCGGCACATTATGATTCCTGTACTAACGTCGGCATACACAAAGGCTACTACGAGTGCAAGTGTCAACATACCGATTGTGATTATGCAGAGCTGTTAAAAGGACGAGATATCAAGCGGACATTGCCTGCCTTGAATGTAAATATTGATATGCCACCCAGAAACGCAATAAGGATGTTAATTGTTTACTTACAGAATTTCACGATGTTTTCCGCCTGGACTAAAGATCTGCTGGAAAGCACCACTGGTGAATGTGAATTGAATTAATACATAATTCTAGGCCAGTGCATATTCAACCATATCAGGGTTTCTGAAGGCGATAGTTAGCTTATCCGAACAACGACTGTCGGACATGTTTAAAAACGGGTGTGATCCGCATTCTATCTACGTCGCAATGGTGGTAGCCCGACGCTACTTGTTAAGAAAAGGATGGACTCCATCGATTGTCCGTTTGATTTTCGTAAGGTTATGCACTGATTAACCAATAGTTACCGCTGCAGCTAACGTGCGGAGACCGTGTTAGCAGTTTGAATGGCGGACGGTTGTTTTTACCACTTGATTTTTTCTCGGGGTTCTTTCAGCTACCTTAAACACCTCGAGCACAGGAGATATGCTCATTGCGACCTATGATGGCCCTCTATTCGATGCTGAAACTGCCGCTTTGGCATTACATAGTCCGGCTTGTTTCAACGTGCTATGGACAAAATTTTGGCTGGGTCTTAAGTATATGGCATTGTTTGTTTTACTTATGATGACGTGTTGATACCTGGGAAGACTATGCTGTACCGTTGGATTGGGTTGAAGACTTGGTGCTCGAAAGCTTTAGACAGTCATAGGATACATTAAGCCATCTATGTTTTCTTTGGCTTTAGCCAAGTCAAGATTTTGGGGCATATTGTAGCGCTGAAGGATTTCTACAAATCCGGATACTATCGAATGCAATTAAGAAATTTCCTGTTCCTTCCAATCTAAAAAACTTATTACGGTCGTTCATTGTCTGTGTTCCTATTATCGTAATTCATTCAGAGGATTCTCAGCTTGGCCTCAGATCTTGACCGCCCTGACTAAGAAAAATGTAAAATTTTATGGACGGAGAAAGCAGGAAACAGCGATTTAGAAAACATTCAACATAAATTGATGACTACTTCCTGTTCGTTAGACCATTATTCAGTTTGAAGCGCCCTAATACAACTACGAACGTATGCTTCAAGGGTGGGTCTTGGTGCGATTATTTTACAACAATTCGAGGAGACTGGCACCCCATTGGCTTATGCTAGCCAGGACAGTTGACAATGCTGAATATAATTATAGGAGTTAAGTGGAATTGGATGTTATCTGTGGTGTTTTGGTATCAAACGGTTAGACATTTTAGTTGGGTCGGAAATTTTCAGGTTTTAGGTCGATCAATCATTCTCTTTAGCTTTTCTGAAACGAATGGTGGGAGTAGAACAGGGCGTTTTTGGCGAGATGGGGTTTATCATGTTGGACTTTGACATTGAAATAAGCTATAAAGCGTGAAGCTTCATTTAGATGCAGATGTCTATCCCGTTTGCTCCCGGAATATGACAGTGAACCATTAATATATTTGAGAATCAAATGGAATGTTACGACAGCTGGTGGGAAGTTGAAGATATTGCGAAAAGCCACAGAGCGAAGAGCAAGCAAAGCTGATCTGAATTAATTAGTGCTTTGAAGGATCCCAATTCCGGCAACGTCTCAGGTACTAGACATCAAGAAGTTATAATCTTGGAAAGATGACGTTTTATAAAAGAGTTATAGCCCAAGTTGTGTAACTAAACTTCTTGTTATTCCCGACAGTCTAAAGAGGGAATTATGTTTAATTTCCAGGAGTCACCTGTAGGTTGGGGACACTTAGGACTCCATAGACGTTTTGGGGAAAGAATTTAAATCAAGATTTCTTCTGCCTAGATTTGTTAGCGAGGTTTGCATACTCTTTGAAAGTTGCATCGGCTGTCAAAAAAGAAATGTCTAAACTCAAGCCACCTGGGTTGCTTCATCCAATTCAATGGGGGCTATTGGGACCTAATTTCTATCGATTTGTTAGAACCCCTTGTCTTAACTTCAGGTGGGAATCGATATTTGTGGGTTGCCACTGAATATGCCCACTCGGTAGGCGTGGGCTTAAGGCCTTGCCGACAGGCCACGGCTGTGACTGTGGCCGATTCATAGTCATGATGTAATACTCACGATGGGGGCTTTCCGTTACTTGTTGGCGATCGAGGGAACCAATTTCAGAAGTAAATTGTTGACTGAGATTCTTAAAGTGCCTAAATAGGGGTGAATCCGTATTTGCCTGGTTCATACAACCGAAGGTACTTGGTCTTACGGCACGACTAACGGGACTTTGGCCCAAGATGCTGGCGATATATACGAACGATAAGCATACAGACTGGACGCTGTTTTGTTGGCCCATGTGTTTTTTCAGTATTGTGTCTGTACAGGCTTCAACGCAAGTATACGCCGTATGAGCTCATGTTTGGCAGGGAACCTACTTGCTCTTGACGTAGGGTTAAACCCTCAACTGCATTGGGGGTTGCAGCTGTACGTGTTGCTCGTATACGTGACGTCCGAGGAGAAATTACGGAGATTATGAAACAAGTCCATGGAAACAGAAGCTAGATTATGATAAGACTCATAACACGTCCACCTTATAAGGTGGCGAGACTATGTAATGGTGCCTACACCCCTACCAGAAGGGTAGGTCTTCGGATAACTGATTTTCTCGATTAATGGCCCTTTTAAGTAACTAAGGCATCATCACAATCTGTTACAGGGTTAATTGAAGTAAATAATGTGTGGACCGAAGATGATGTCAGTGTGTCCTAGGCCTCAAACCTTATTTTGATCCAGAGTCATGGTATTCCCTTTGGAGGCAGTTGAAGTCCAGAGTGTGAATATAATATAGATATAAATGCATTATATTATGTATAATGATATGGTATCCTACTAGAGGAACAGATGACGTATGTATAAATGTGTATATATTATAAACGGAGGGACGGAAACATTAACATGTGCCTGGGGAAATTTAAGTCGCGATTATGCTGTATTTGAGTTGACAGACATCGGTCATGGTTTCAGATTCTACACGGAATATGTAGAGTTGCGCGCCACCGGACTGTTTGTGACTGTTTTGTACGGTCCTGGAGTCGAGCGAGTTACAAGTTCACGCTGATAATTGTCGCAGTGTGCTTCTGGATCTTTCGGACCGGCCGAGTGACTGCTGCACGTCGCTCGCTGCTCGCGTCGACTGTGTGTTATCCTAGCTGTCGACCTTGGGAGCTACTGCACGTGCTGTGGTATGCGCGTGTGGCTGCGCGGTAGTCTCGGGAGAGTGCGCGAGGCGATGACATTTCGATGTTTAACTCAAGACTTCCGGCGCAACTGGACCATCGTGGCAATAATAAATGTTTTATGAGCCACAGACAGGAATCGATCGTAAATGTTGTCAAAATTGATTTCCAGCCAAAGTATGGGGATTGTCATCCATTAACGTGGAAGGACCACTGGCTCTTGGTTTTTCGGGGGAATATATGATCCATTCCTGTGGTTTTTTGCTCAAGTTTCGTCGTTTTTTGTTTATCATAGGTGTATATAATATTTGATATATTAATAGTATAATTTAAAAGATAGTTTTTTAAAGTTACTGTTGTAATATGGTGGGGGAGGGGTAATAATAACTGTTTAAGATTTCATCAATTTATGTAGTGTGATAGTATAAAGTATGCTACATGTGTTTATGATTTCTTTGATGTCTTTCAGAGTTGAGTAATTGTAAATAATATGAGTGTTGTTTAATGTGTAGTTTATAATGACGTGGGTATGTTTTGGAGCGCCCAATCGGGGGGGGGGGGGGGATGTAAATAAGTAAATGGATATTGTACATTGTTATGTATTGTATTGTACGTATAAGTTAGTGATTCTACTCTAGGCGTTCTATATTATTAAGCGATATTTAATTAGGTATGTAGGTTAAAATAATTAGTTATGTTTTTCAGACATATTAGTGTACAAGCGCCTAGGTGGTCAGCTTGAGTTTGTTCTGTGGCGTTGATACGTTTTCTCCTGAAATGTATTGGTTCAGCATGATTATACTTGTTTGTCTGTATCCGGTCTCAGACGGTGCAGTAAGGTTTAGCGCGAACGATTAGTGTTCGTTGTTGTTTATATTTGTAAGATGTTTTTGTTTATAATTATGTTTTGGCCTGATATTGAGATAGTAGTTATCACAATTTATTATGTGGTTTGTATTATAGATGTCATTTAGTCAGTGGCTATATAGTAATTATGTTGTTCTCTATTTGATTTGTTATCAAAATAGGAAGTGGTTCTAAATTTATTTATACAATGGTATAAATATATGATTGAGGTTGTAGACGTAAGTCCATCTTGGTTGCCGTCGGACTGTGCTGGTTTTGGTGGTTGCTCGCTAAGAGTATTTATATTTATTATAATTTGTTGTTTTATCTGGTATAAACATATGGAGGGTAGGGACTGCGATAGTAATTTGCCGAGTTTTCGGTGGTTTTATATGGTAGTACCCGCGGTCTCACATTTGTCATTTCATAGCTTGGAAGCTTTGTGATGGTAATTGTTGATTATTGATTCATCGTTGGGGTGGTCCTATTTTTGATTCTTGCATGGTGCAATAAAAAGATGTGTTTGCTTACAAATAATTAGAGGAAGTATTGCAAGGTGTATCTTATTACTCTCTTGTGGTTGTATCAAGGTCGTGGGTTCGATGCGTTTGCGTGTGTTTTCGCACGTAAAGGCAGGTCCTCGTTGATGTATAGAACGTACGCGTTTCTTATGTGGCGTCTACAGAGCATTGCACTGTTTATATAGGTGACGTCCAGCGCTTTTGCGTTTCCGTTGTTCAGTCGGCCGTTGAGACAGTGAACAAAGTAGGGAACACACTAGGGTGGCTGCAACCTGGTGGGTGGTCTGGTGGTGGTGGTATCTTTGGTGAAATATAGGGGATGTCCCGCTGGTTAGGATTTACGGTATAGGTTTATTTTTCACTTTATTATAAAGTAGCAGTCCTTCATCTGCAGAGGTTACCATTCGAAATTAGGTTTTATTTTTGTGCCGTCACAGAGTACAACATATTTTAAGGTAGTGCTTAGTGAGTAAAGTACATCCCTATATGTGTTATTCTTTTGGATATATCAAAGTTGGTATCGCATTCGTTCTGGTAAGATATTTTGTAGGTTATTTCTCTGTTTCTTGTGTGTCGATTCTTAGAGCGATGGAGTTGCTAGTTGTATGTTACTTTTGCTAGGTATGGTTGCTAGAACACAAGTGTGGTGTAATGTAATAATACCTAGAACGTGGGTTCGGTCTGTTTTTACAAAATTGGTGAAATCGAGTGCACTAAATTAATTTATAAATTTCATGTTTTTCTGTTTTGACATAAGTATACATGGGTAATTATGGTAAGAGGTAGATCATGTGTTTTTGGAATATTGTCATTGTAATGTAAGTTTTGTGTTTTCACTTTCTAACTAATATTTGTTGATTTTTCTTGATGGAGTTTTTCAAATTATTGTTTGTGTTAACATACTTCAAGTGTTCAGTTCTATAAGATTGTCCTCACTTATATTTTATTTATTATTTCGGCAAATTGCTGATGGTGTTACTGGTCGCTAAGCAGTCAGTTTTACATTAACAGTGAATTCGAAGGTGCTGTGGATTGCATTTTTCAATGTCGTCAAAGGGTGTATACATTCGTTCAGCCGTTTTGCTGTGTTTGTTTTATACTATTTAAGCGTGTGGTGATTGTGTAAAGATAATGTGGCTGGCCTGAATTTTTATTTATGTTTTAGTGGACTGACTTCATACCTTGTGCAAGTCCAGTGCGATGGGACATTGCGAGGTTTTAGGAATCAGTACCTTACCTGCAGTACATCGGCGGGCTTTCCGAATCTGTCTGGAAAAGCTTACGTCAATTGTCGTAGGAAGCACATCAATGTGTAAGGAGTTAGGTTTCAGGAACTTACCAAGGGGTTCCGAATTATTTATTCAGTGAATTTGAGACGTAATTCTTAAATATGTAGTTTTTTTTTATTTTTATTTTATGCACACGCAATAATAATTTTTTTTTTTTTTCTTTTTGTTTTATGTTTTATTTTAAGATTGCTTGTGTTAGATTAAATAAGGCGATTTTCAGATCATTTATTTTAGAGTGTCTAATTCCGCAGGATTAGCGTTGTTTTTTAGGATGAATTACCTGTCATCGAGTCGAACTTTTTATACTAGGTTTCCTGGAATGTATTAACTGGAAGGTGAGTGGTTGCATTTTTGTCTGGATTGGGCGTGAGGATCGTTTTTTGGGGGTTTTTCTTTCATTAATGATTTTCAGTCTATTTGGACTCTGGTATGATGATGTTTCGACCTTGATTGGCGGGAAGAAGAGTAAACGAGGGAATTGGAAAGAAGACTTTCGAGTATGAAGTATATCTCAAATTTGGAAAGAAAGTGGGGATACATCAGAGGAGGATAGGGAGGCATCTGAAGAACAGGTTGATTATAGAACAGTAACTGATATATGTAGGAACTCTTAATCCTGAAGGGCAGTCAAATCTTCCTGTATTTGTGATGTCTATGATGGTATCTTTGTACAAGAATTCGGGTCCGAATCTTCTAGGGGGGTGCGAGATTCCTGTTTTGGGGTATTTTCTACCCTCTTGTTACTGGTATCTACATGGTCTGTTTCTTATGCATTGATTTGGAATCGTTTGTTGACAATAATGTGATTGAGACACCTTCATGTAACTAGTAAGTTTATTATAACATGGTCGGTCAATGTGCATAGTGGCGATTACATAACTTTATGGGACATTGAAAGTTATTTGTTTTAATAGGAACAAAGATGCAGGAACCTTTCAAAAACATAGGATTGCCGGGAAGTGTTGGACGAGGTTTAGGGGAAGGGACTTAGGCCTAAGACGTACAGGCGGGAGCCCTGTAGGGGGAAAGTCGAGAAGAGGTCCTGAGGGAAGCTTCTTGGTGTTGGCGAATGGCGATCTATTGGGGGAGTTACATCTGACCAGCAAACACCACGTTTGTCTTACAGGAGGGGTTAAATGTGTTACTCTGTTGTGTGTGTGGTTGATTGTACATACTCTTCCTTCTGTCGCTGTAGGCGCTTTTGTAATAAATGGAGTGTGTGACCAAAAGGACCTGAAGGAAGACATAGAGATCGAGTCCAGGATGCAGGTGTCCGGGCGAGCCCGGAAGCGGCAGCCGACCCAAGTGGCGAAGAGAGAAGACCTGGGGCGAGTCATCCAGGGATCCGGGTTCGAGACATCGTCACTGACATACCAGGGTCCAAATGGAATAGTGTAAGCTAAATGATTTCATTACAGTAATGTCAGTAAAGTCAGGGGACACGAACTCACGTTCAGTCGGGTAAGATGCATGCACCCAGCTGATAGGTAAGATTAGGTTATCAAATTGTTAAATACATGTGCTCCTTCTTTTGTTGAAACCATGTTCTTGTTCATGTTAAACCTCCTAATACATGTCCTAGAAGTCATCACCCCGTTTATACCTATCGATCTCGGTCACCGTTGGGAAGATTAGCCTGTGTAACAAATAACAGCTACGTTCCCCAAAACAACAGTTACTTTGGTGAATAACATCCATACCAAAGGGCTAATCAACCTCTCAACGTGACAATATGATGATCATATGATGGTCTGGCGACTAGCCACCCCCAGACCAGAGGACCGTGAGGCTTGAAAACGGGACGGCTCGAGGTACCACTGGAGTGACTACCTTGATAACATATGCTCGATAATTCTCTCACGCCACGCTGATGCACGTCTCATCATACTCTTAGACGACAAGTATGACCTTCCCTGTAGCATCAAGAATGATGAGCACGATCGACTGGCAGCAAAACATATACACATCCCAAATGTTTTCCCTAAGCCTGAAGACCCGTTTCTAGAAGCTGCTGAATTCAATAAGCTGATGGTTAATTAAGGAAATAAGGTCAGACTGCAGAGACTTGTGAAGGAGCAGATGAAAGCAAAAATTGGTCAGCTGCGTAGTGGTGTCATATATTGTGAGGACAATACGTCAACTAACCTGAGCACTGGCGTGACGAGCGATGAGTACGATTTCAAGCATCCAGAATTAGACACAATGCTGCTTTCAACGTATGCCAAGCTGAGAGCTGGGAATTATACTGGAGCAGTTGTTCTAGACAGCGAAGACACAGATGTATATGTACAAGCAGCTCATGTCTCACAACAATTCAGAGGAGACCTACTGATAAAACTTAAGCATTCAATAATCAACTGCAATGCCCTACTGTCAGCAGAGGTCGCCGATGTCATCATACCTCTGCATGTCATCACAGGCAGTGACCACACATCAAGTTTCTATGGGCATTGCAAAAAAACAAGTATTGCAGAAATTAATCAATGACTCAGAGGCCAGAGAGCTTCTTGTAAGAGTAGGTGAAAGTGTGGAGCTAGAGGACAAAGTCAGAGCAAATATGAAGGCATTTGTCCTCTCAAAGGTCTATGCTGTAAGTGCAGATGCTACCTGCGCGCAAGCCAGAGCTTCCAAGTGGCACAAAATGAAGAACTAGAGTACGATTCGACTCCCACCTGACGACGACTCGTTGGATCTCCATGTGCAAAGGACGAATTACATTGCGTATTGCCAGCTCCATTACGAGCTGCTAGAGCATCCGTCCCCCATATGGTCACGGCTGGGAAATTTTAAATGGGAAGTGCCGACCAGTGCGCCACACCCTACCCCCCTTGCCCCAGCAGCTCAAAACTCCTGGTTGTCCAGATGATAGTGGTGAAGATAGTGGCAGCGATGATGAGAGGAGTGAGTGTGGAGAGTCAACAGATTCGGACGAACAGTAGTGGTGCATATAGGGAGTTCACTAATGATTGTAGTGCTTCGTACAGAATTTGTCATAGTTCTACTGTCAATTATTCAAAATACTTGAACAGGGCTTTCATTCGAGTCTTATATGAAAGTTCTACTACGATTTCGAGAAACGGGGTATTCCAAGCTGCAAATCGACGGCCATCTTGGATTCGAATTTTAAAAAAATGGGTATTATCGCAAAACCGACTTCAGATGCGAATTCCTCGACCCCCAAAACCATAAAAAACCACATTACCACGCGATACTTTAGGCTAAACCCTTGCAAAGATAGCGTCAGACGTGGCAAATGGTAGCCATATTGGATTTTGGGCTCTGGCGGAGTATGCCCACACTTTCGCGAGAAGCATGGGGGCTAATTTTTTTATAAAACCTTCTTAGAGAACAAATCCGTTGAGAAATTGTCATTGACTCTCAACGGTCACAAAAGTGTCGGAAATGACCCTACTTTTTTTGAAAACTGCAAGGTGGCGGCGGTATTTTTTAATGTTCCCCACGTAGGATTTTTGGGGATTTTTCTGGAGATATACAGGGGGCCCTAATGAACGTATTATAAAAGGAATCAGCTTTCTAATCACATTTTGGCAATTTTTTTTAAACTGCAAGATGGCGGCGATTTTTTCAAAATTGAAGGGTGTTTCCCAAGTAGGATTTTTGATATTTTCTGGACATATACAGGGGGCCCCAATGAACGTATTACAAAAAGAATCAGCTTTCTAATAATTATTTCCGTCTCGAACTGAATTTCAGTCGAATTTGCCTATACTATAACATAATGCCAATGAATCCAAAATGTCATGTCGCGAAACAAAATTCCTATAACTTGCCGATAAATATAGTAATTAATTGAAGAATTTCTTATATCTCAATAATTGTTGTTTACAACCACGTAGCACATACAATATGCCAACAGGATATCAAATATAAAAAAAAACAATGCGAGTATAATTTAAAAAAGAAATAGTACCATAATAAAGTTCATGCTACTTTCCCGTTAATTGAATCTACCACAAATTTATTTTCCCGTAAATTTAGCTAGTAGTCTGAGCTGTTCACAAAAAATGGTAGGAAGGTTTCACTTAGCAAAAATGTTCATGAGGTCAAATAAAAGCGATACATAAGGGGAGCCACGAAAAATGTCCCTTACGATTCAAAATGGCGGCCATGAAAGAATAGGCATATTATTTACCTATTTGAGTGTAAAAAGACGGTAAATGATGTTAGGAAGGTGCTACTTGGCAAAAATATTCTTAAGATGTTAAAAATGGTTTACAGTGGGGGAGCCATGAAAAGTTACCCTTACGATTCAAAATGGCCGCCATATTAAAAATATATGTATTATTTTCCTTTTTTGAATATACATACTTAATCCTGTCAAATAAGAATTTTTGGAGGAAAAAATTGCGATGTCGCTGAATTTTTGCAGAGACCTTCTTTATATGATACTAATTAACATACTAAAACTCCCCTACAATCGGACTAGAGCTTCGGCCGCCATATTGGAAAATGGCGGCCAAAAAGTGTTGGTTATCGAATATCTCCAAATTGGTTTGAGTTAGACAAAATGTTGAAATGGCATAAATATTCCCCATTCAATTCCCTACAAAAAAGGTGAGTTCTATAGTTTTGGTAAGGGCAAAGGTTACGTCACAAAATCGTGGTTTATGTGTTGCTTATTGGAATACCAGCTAATTTCCTAATTTTCACGACCAGCATCAAACAATGCCCGGTAAATCCGTAAGAAATCGATTTAAATACAAAATGACTTTTGTACGGGGTTCATGAAAGCTTCTATTAGTATTTTAAAAAATCAGGTCAGCGAAATCGGATTTTGCATTTACCCGGAATTTGGGTTTTTCCATTGTTGGCATTTCCTCAAAAATGCCATATTTCACTGTCCATTATTAAGCACTAAATAACATAAGAGGAAAAATTCTTTCTATGCACATTGAAATGACTTAAATAATGATCCGATTACAATCAAAGTTTAAATCCAATATGGCTGAAGTTCCTAATATTCACAATATGAATACTGTTTTTGTCCTGTTTTTACACTCTTTTTGTTACATAATTCACTTTGATTTTGTGGATATTAGGAATTAGCAGCCATATTGGATTTAAACTTTGGTTGTAATCGGATCATTATTTAAGTCATTTCAATGTGCATAGAAAGAATTTTTCCTCTTATGTTATTTAGTGCTTAATAATGGACAGTCAAATATGGCATTTTTGAGGAAATGCCAACAATGGAAAAACCCAAATTCCAAGTTAATGCAAAATCTGATTTCGCAGACCTGATTTTTTAAAATACTAACAGAAGCTTTCATGAACACCGTACAAAAGTCCTTTTGTATTTAAATCGATTTCTTAAGGATTTACCGGGCATTGATTGATGCTGGTCGTGAAAATTAGAAAATTAGCTGGTACTCCAATAAGCAACACATAAACCACGATTTTGTGACGTAACCTTTGCCCTTACCAAAACTATAGAAGACACCTTTTTTGTAGAGAATTGAATGGGAAATATTTTTGCCATTTCAACATTTTGTCTATCTCCAACCAATTTGGAGATATTCGTTAACCAACACTTTTTGGCCGCCATTTTCCAATATGGCGGCCGAAGCTCCAGTCCGATTGTAGGGGAGTTTTAATATGTTGATTAGTATTATATAAGGAAGGTCTCTGCAAAAATTCAGCGACATCGCAATTTTTTCCTCCAAACGTCAATATAAGATCTTATTTGACAGGATTAACTGCAAATAATGATAAAAAGGTGCCACTTAGCACTAGGGTCTTCTTAAGATTATATAAAAAGTTTACAGAGGGGGAGCCAAGAACAACATCTCTTACAATTCAAAATGGCAGCCATGAATGACAAGGTGTATAAATAATCTTCTGATTTTTAATGTAAAAATACGGCAAATAATTATAGGAAGTTGTCCATTGGCAAAACATTTCTTGAGATGTCAAAGAATGTTACAAAGGGGGAGCCAAGCAAAATATCCCTTACGATCCAAAATGGCCGCCACGACTAACAATTGCGTACCTTATTAGTCTCCAATTTCGAATGTTAAAAGACGGTAAATAATGATAGGAAGGTGCCACTTGGCAAAAGTACTCTCAAGATGTTGTGCATGGTTTACAGTGGGGGAGCCAAGAAAAATCTCACTTACGTTTCAAAATGGTCGTCATGATTGAAAAATGTGTATTGTTTTCTATTTTGAATGTGAACATACGGCAAATGATAAAAATGGGCCACTTGGCCAAAACATTTTCAAGGTGTTGTATATGGTTTACAGTGGAGGAGCCAAGAAAAATATCCCTTACAATTCAAAATGGCCACCATGATTGAAAATGTGTATTGTTTCCTATATTCCTATGATCACATTTAAATTTAATTCAACCTACTTCCTACTTAATAATAAGATATTATAATGAAATAAAACATCTATGTCGATTTCTAATAACGTGGACATTTGAGCACTTCTTCTTTACTTCTTTGTTACATTTTGAATTGACGTTGTTTATTATATTTCTTCATCCTCAGGAATACTGAAATAGGAGAAAATAATATATAAAGTGCTGAATATAGCTGTAACGAGATGAATAACCATTATATATTTATCCTTTTAACTTTTTTTTAGTCTATTATAACCTTCTAACACTGGGTTTACCTGGTGTTGCAGCAGTTCAGTCAGCAGTTGGAACATAGCAATGTACAGAGAAAGCCGGCATCATTGCATGAGCATCGTGTGGTACATCCTTTCTTATACGAACACTTGACAAGCTCTCTGCAGCAGTCCCTTATCTCCGGCAGTCTAGTCCATTTTGGATGCCAAACTCCATTATTCAAGAACCATCCCCATTCTTTTGGTGAAGAAGATATTGGCGTAAAAGTATCAGCACTTCCCCAAAGATGTCCTCCTTGATAAGCAGCACGCTGAATGTGAAGCTGCAGTGCGTCTTGAGTGGGAGGCAGACTTTAACACTTTTGTTCCTCGACGAGAAAAGAATTTTCCTTGCTTCATTGACTTTTCCTACATCCGTGTATGCGTCGTACAACATAACGTTCTAAGACGTCTTGAGTGGTTTTGGAAACGTTCTGCAACCGACAGGAGATTTCATTCTTGTTTTGTACTTGTTTTTGTCCTTGTTATTTCACCATTACCTGGAAAATGGAACGACTTTCTTCACAATGCCAAAAACAAGCAAGAGCTGTTTTCCATTCTCGCAAATCACGCTGGTACACAGTTTGATTTTGCAGAAGTTGTGACCAACGTGGGTTCCTTTATCGTATCATCTCAAAATGCTGAGGCCGCCATTGCTGGTATTTTATGTGATTCTCTTGAAGAAGCTGATGGCCACATCATTGGTCACGTGATGGATCACCGTATCCTCCTTCTCCCAAAAGGGCAAGAAAAATGCTTGAAAGAATGGAAATCTTTCAATAATGTCACACCAGCTGTTCATGAAATTTCCTGTCCGTTGCAGAACGTTTCCAAAACCACTCAAGACGTCTTAGAACGTTATATTGTTCTTTTGTACGACGCACACACGGATGTAGGAAAAGTCAATGAAGCAAGGAAAATCCTTTTCACATCGAGGAACAAAAGTGTTGACAGCCTTCCTCCCACTCAAGACGCACTGCAGCTTCACATTCAGCGTGCTGCTTATCAAGGAGGACATCTTTGGAGAAGTGCTGATACTTTAACGCCAATTTCTTCATCACCGAATGAATGGGGATGGTTCTTGAATGGTGGAGTTTGGCATCCAAAATGGACTAGACTGCCGGAGATATGGGACTTCTGCAGAGAGCTGGTCAAGTGCTCGTGTAAGAAAGGAAGCACCACACTATGCTCATGCAAAGATGCCGTCTTTCCTTGTACATTGCTATGTTCACTGCCGACTGAACTGCTGCAACACCATGGTAAACCCAGTGTAAGAAAGTTATTATAGACTTTAAAAAAGTTTAAGGATTAATATATAAATCTGTTTAATTTCTGGTTGGTTATTCATCTCGTTACAGCTATGTTCAGCACTTTATATATTATTTTCTCCTATTTTAATATTCCTGAGGATGAATACATAATATGTTATATTATATTATAATAAACAACGTCAATTCAAAATGTAACAAAGAAGTAAGGAAGAAGTGCTCAAATGTCCACGTTCTAAGAAATCTACATAGATGTTTTGTATTCATTATAATACTTTATCATTTAGTAGGAAGTAGGTTAAATTTAATTAAAATGTGATCATAGGAATTTGGAAACAATACAAATTTTTTAATCAGGCGTCCATTTTGATTTGTGAGAGATATTTTTCTTGGCTCCCCCACTGCAAACCATGCACAACATCTTGAGAGTACTTTTGCCAAGTGTCACCTTCCTATCATTTTTTACCGTCTGTTAACATTCGAAATTGGAGACTAATAAGGTACCAATTGTTATGCGTGGCGACCATTTTGGATCGTAAGGGTTATTTTGCTTGGCTCCCCCTCTGTAAACATTCTTTGACATCTCAAGAAATGTTTTGCCAATGGCCACCTTCCTATCATTATTTGCCGTCTTTTTACATTAAAAATCAGAAGATAATTGATACACCTTGTCATTCCATGGCCGCCATTTTGAATTGTAAGAGATGTTGTTCTTGGCTCCCCCTCTGTAAACTTTTTATGTAATCTTAAGAAGGGCCTAGTGCTAAGTGGCACCTTTTTATCATTATTTGCAGTATGTATATATTCAAAAAAGGAAAATATTATACATATTTTTTTTAATGGCGGCCATTTTGAATCGTAAGGGTAACTTTTCATGGCTGCCCCACTGTAAACCATTTTTATATCTTGAGAATATTTTTGCCAAGTAGCACCTTCCTAACATCATTTACCGTCTTTTTACACTCAAAATAGGTAAATAATCGGCCTATTCTTTCATGGCCGCCATTTTGAATCGTAAGGGACATTTTTCGTAGCTCCCCTTCTGTATCGCTTTTCTTTGACCTTATGAACATTTTTGCCAAGTGAAACCTTCCTACCATTTTTTCCCGTTTTATTTGGGATCCGTCGTTGAACAACCTGTACTATTGCAAATGGTTCCCAGTTTGGCTGTGATAATTTTACACAAACAAAAGTGATTATTTCAATTAAATTAATTTATTCGTTAATTCAATTAACGGGAAAGTAGCACGAACTTTATTTTGGGACTTTATATTTTTTTAAATTATACTCGCATTGTTTATATTTGATACTCCTGTTGGCATTTTGTATGTGCTACGTGGTTGTAAACAACAATTGAGATATAAGTAATTCTTCAATTAATTACTTAATTAATCGGTAAGTCATAGGAATTTTGTTTCGTGACGACATTTTGGATTCATTGGCATTATATTATTAAAGTGGTATAATTTTATGACGATCGATCGAGTTTTAGGTATACATAACAATACCTATGTCAAAAGTGGGATAATTTAACTAAAATGTAATTAATTCTGTGATTAATTAATTTAACTAATTATTTTTTATAACATTTATTCGTCTTAAAACTAGTTTTAAAATGATACCAATATCGACCACATTGTGTTAATTTTACACAATTAATTGAGATTATTGTCATTATTTTGAATTAATTGAGTTTTTGAAATTGATAGGAAAGTGATTGGAATTAATTTTCTGAACCAATATTTTTTTGTTCGTTGTGGTCATATTGTGTTTGTGTGATACAATAGGTGACTTTGGTACGTAAATAATAAACTTTTAATTGGGATTTAATTAATGCTAAATTTCATTAATTAATTAATCAATAAGTTACAAGAATTTCGTTTGGGACTTAAAATTTTGGATTTATTGACGTAAGTCTGAAAATTTCATGACAATCTTGCGAGTGCTACGTAGAAATAATTCTATATTTACCAAAAAGTGCTATAATTGCAATACATTGTTATAATTTATAAATATAATTGAAAATATTGTATTTACGGTAAAATGTCTAATGACATTTTATGTAGAGCATTAAAAACCCATTTAAACAATACCTGGTTTATCCAAATCCAATGATAACTTCTTGAGTTACAGCCATTTTAAGAATTATTTTGGCGGCCATCTTGAGGACGCCATGACAGGTGACTTATTTGCTACCATGCGTGTCTCCCCTGAAAATAACATTCTAAAATATGTCTTTTACCAGCTCCTAAATTTTGGTGGTGGTTTCCGGATTTGAAATGTTTCTATAGTTTAAGCAGCTTGTTCCACGGACTATAGGAACGAGTGAGCGAATCATGGCTTGAATACGCGGGAACATCTGCATACAAGTTAATTGATAAATAAAGGTATACATGATAGGGTTTTGAGTTTATTTTTTATAAGGGCGCGTCAACTGTAAGCCCATAAATCGCCACTCTAGCCTATGATAGGCTAGGGAGGAAAGACAACGCTGTTCAGATCCAGTCTTAGGTATAGGGGGAGAAAAAGGAATGATACCGGGTATTCAACACATGGCTCACTCACTCGTCTAACAAAGACTTTGGCGTTTTCCTAGTATAGCCTGGCACTCGTCAAAATATAAGGCTTGGCTTTAAAATAGTCGTGTTCTTCTTCGAAAGCAGTTGTAGAGACCGTTATTTCATTTACTTTTCGCCGATCATGTGGCCATGGTGCGTGGGCGACAGTGCTGCGATCCCTCGGCGAGCGCCACCTTGACTGAGACTACCTAGTTCAATACTACTACAGCGCAGACCCGGCACCTCCACCAATTTCCATCTTATTTTAGAAAACGCACACCTGTTTTATTTTCTCAAGTTGATGTTTTCATTAGAGTAATTTTGAAAAAAAATTAAAATTGTGTATTTAGAGTTAACATAACAAAAGAAGAAATCCTAGGCCGCTTCGCAAACGCTTTTTCTAATCGCGTTGAGCGATGAGCTTTTTGAAAAAATATTTCTGTCCAATGATTACGACGTTTTAGTATTAGTGGGATCTCATTACTCTTCGAAGTTCCATTATTGTTTTTTTTAATTAGGATAATTTTTCTAAAGAAGTATTCATTGCTATGGTAAAACCAATTAACAATAGAACGTAAAATATCTCGAGGCCCAAAGACATGCTTTTTGTACGCATTGTAGGTGATTGTTGTCAAGTTTCTATATTTTACTTGATTACTTGTTAATTTTACACCTGTAAAAGGATTATATTAAATTTAAAACCTTTATTTCTATGAATTTTAGCCAACTTTTTCAACTTTTTCTTTTAGAAGGCACTACAATCCTAATTTTAGTGTAAAATATGAACGTTGTAGTTTTAGGCAAAATCGTCCCAAATATCACGAAAATATCGTATTAAAATTCGATGAAAAATTGTAAAAGTACGATTTCTATGAGAAACATATCTTCAAATGTCCCTAAAATCATAACATTTACAACTAAAGTGATTTCAAACGTTCCAATAAAGTTTAATCAAGATTGGAGTAGCCGTTTGCCCGGTCGCGGGTCAAATATCACGAAAATATCTCATTAAAAATCGAAAAAATTCGTACGATATTTGTAAGAAATATTTCTTCGATTGTACCCAAAAACGTAGAAAGTCTAAGTTCAGAGATTTTGAAGGTCCCCTCCAATTTTCATCAAGATCGCATATGCCGTTTGCCCGGTAGAGCGCGAACAAACAGAAAAAAAATCTCGAGACAATTTTTTTGGGGCTCAGTGAAATTGAAGTCTTCGCTTTGCTCATCCAATAAATATTGGCACAAGAGTAGAATAACACTCGAAATTGGTTTTAGCAAATTATAATAAATGTTTAGGTCGAGTGGAACTACATGTCTCCAAATCTCCATCAAATCAATACTTAAACAAAACATTTGTAAAATAAAATGTGCATTCGTAGTTTACTTATCTGACTACGACTACATTTTCCAATCGTTGAAGATGCATTTTTTGACCCATACTGAGAAAGTGATGTATATTTTCGTAGGCTAACCTTATTTGTTTTTACATGTTTGGCTATGTTTGATCTCACTTAAGATGTATATATCTTCAAAAAGTACTCATTCTATTTGAACGACTCGCAGGAAAAAATCTGTAAATTTATTGAAAAAGAGAGGGAGCCATGTATGTGAAACAAGGGCTTAGGTTATTGTATCGGAGGGTTAATACATAACCAAATTATAATCATTTCCTGCGTACGATGGAACTGCACTCGAGCCGCACTCAAGCATGGTACCGGCACCTCCTCCAACTTAATATAAGTTAAAACATAAAGAAGATCTTACCTCGAATTCAACTAGCGATGCAGGGATTCCCCTGACGGCGGCAAAGAATTCTAGATGTTCTTTAGGGGTCAAGAGATCGAACAAGATGTCGTGTTGTGGACACACGCCCGTCATGCGTCGGATCGCGCTCATGTCGTTAGGATCCCTAGAACACAAGGACATTCGTAAGGGAAGAGCAAATATACTTGACCCCATGCACTGAAAATCAGTTATGTGACTGAGTAGGTATACTCTAAATACTAGGAAGCTTCGCAAACGCTTTTTTTAGTCGCGTTGATGGATGAGCTTTTTAATTTTAAAATGTTAATATTAATTTAAAATAATAAAAACATATTAACACGGCCCATACAAAGCAATCATTAGGTCTGTTGGATCTTTGATTGTTTGTAACAAGGCTGTGAGAAAGATCTTAAATCTATATTTTCGTGCTATTTGGGCGGATTCTGACCAAACGGGTGGAGCTACGACATTCATATTTCACATGGACATTAGGGTAAGGGTAATGTATTGACTTTTGAAAGAAAAAGATGAAAAAATTAGCCAGAATCTATAAAAATAAAGGTTTTAATATTTAACACCTCAAAAAATTTAAATTAAACCTTTATTTCTATACATTGTAGTAACCTTTTTTAACTTTTTCTTTCAAACGTCAATACATCACCATGACCTTAATGTGCATGTGAAATATGAACGTTGTAGCCCCAACCGTTTGGTCGGAATCGGCCCAAATGTCACGAAAATATCGCACAAAAAATCGAAAAAAATCGTAAAAGTACGATATTCATGAGAAATATTTCTTCGATTGTACCCAAAAATGTAGCAAGTCTAAGTTCAAAGATTTCGAAGGTCCCCTCAAATTTTCATCAAGATCGCATATGCCGTTTGACCGGTAGAGAGCGAACAAACAAACAGAAAAACGAAAAAAAAAAAAAAAAAACGAGCTAAATTTTTTGGGGGGTCGGTGAAATTGAAGTCTTCGCTTCGCTCATCCAGTGAATTTATTTATTTATATTTATTTATACTAATATAACCCCCCGGTAAGAGACGGCACAGTAGGGCAATGTATAAAGAAACAAAATGCGCCATTCAGCAGAAAGATAATTGGTGACACAGTCATGATAATTAGGAAAACGCCAAAGTCGTTGTTAAACGAGTGAGTGACCTATGTGTATAGTACCCGGTATCATTCCCCATACTGGGCTACATCGAGCCTTAGATATATGGGAGAAAAGGCGATGTTCCCGGGTACTCAACACATGGCTCACTCACTCGTTTAACAACGACTTTGGCGTTTCCCTAGTTATTTAAATTGAACATTTAAAATGCGAATCATGTTCAAAACGTATGAGCGTGAAAAATTACCAAATTTCTAAGATAAAACAAAATCACCTAAGATTTATTACCCATTTAACACCCATCAAAAATAATATGTGGGTGTAAAAATATAAAAAAGTTCGAGCTAATGGGTATCGAACCCCAACCGTGCGGTAGTCTAAATACTTACCAATAGGCCATGCAAGCCACGTAGTTATCGTCCCACTAGCTGCTACTAAACAAATGCTATAGATATTTTAAAAATCACATTTTAATTTATTGTAGGATCGTAATGAATCTAGCTGATTTTGTTAGCAGTTCTCAGTAAACTCGTACCGGATGTCTGTTTAAAATTTCAGACCAATCTGTTCAGCGGTTCGGCTGATTTTCGACGTACAGACAGACAGACAGACAGACAGACAGACAGACAGACAGACAGACAGACAGACAGACAGACAGACAGACAGACAGACAGACAGACAGACAGACAGACAGACAGACAGACAGACAGACAGACAGACAGACAGACAGACAGACAGACAGACAGACAGACATCAGACAGACAGACAGACAGAATCACAGAATGAGTGCCGTTCGAGTTGAATGGAGACACTTGGTAGCTCCGCTCCCTCGTTTAATGAATGTGGCTCTAGATACATCGCGCATTAATGATGTTTTTTCTTAGCAAAGTTAGATTTTTGGATGAGCAAAGCGAAGACTTCAATTTCACTGACCCCTCAAAAAATTTAGCTCTAATGTTTTTTTGATTGTTTTTTTTCTGTCTGTTTGTTCGCACGCTACCGGGCAAACGGCATATGCGATCTTGATGAAAATTGGAGGGGAACTTCGAAATCTCTGAACTTAGACTTGCCACGTTTTTGGGTACAACCGAAGAAATATTTCTCACGAATATTTCTCATCAATATCGTACTTTTACGATTTTTTTCGAATTTTAGCGCGATATTTTCGTGACATTTGGGCCGATTCTGACCAAACGGGTTGGATAACAACGTTCATATTTCACATGGACATTAAGGTAATGATGATGTATTGCTTTTTGAAAGAAAAAGTTGAAAAAGTTAGCCAGAATCCATAGAATAAAGGTTTTAATATGAGTTTTTTTTTAGGTTTATTGGATGAGCGAAGCGAAGACTTCAATTTCACTGACCCCTCAAAAAATTTAGTTCCAATGTTATTTGTTTTTTTTCTTTTTTCTGTCTGTTTGTTCGCACGCTACCGAGCAAACGGCATATTATGCGATCCGGATGAAAATTGGAGGGGACCTTCGAAATCTCAGAGCTAAGACTTGCCTTGTTTTTAGGTACAATCAAAGAAATATTTCTTATGAATATCGTACTTTAACGATTTTTTCTGGATTTTAGGTGCAATATTTTCGTGAGATTTGGGCCGATTCTGACCAAACGGGTGGGACTAGAACGTTCATATTTCACATGGACATTAAGGTAATGATAATGTATTGCTTTTTGAAAGAAAAAGTTTAAAAAATTATCCAGAAACCATATAATAAAGGTTTAAATATAAGTTTTTTGAGGTATTTAATAACAATTAACAAGTAACAATAGAAACTTGACAACAATTACCTACAATGCGTTCAAAAAGCACTTGTTAAGTAAAGAGATCCCACGCAAACTAAAAACTTACAAAAAAGATCATCCATCAACGCGACTTAAAAAAGCGTTTTCGAAGCTTCCAAGTATTGTTGTAACTGTTGCTATGATCTATAATACAAAGAAATTAACAAATTTTGTGACTTGTATACACAACCCTATTTTAAAGGGATGACGTTATGTAAAAAAAAATGAGTTCAAAAGTTGATATGATTATTAACAATAACTCCATTTTCTGTCCATCTACATGGAATGCCAAAAGCAAATATAACAATCCTATTACAATATATATCTATCGAGGTCTACTCGATTTACAAACGAATAAAATATTGTATATAATATTAGCGATAACATACATCAAAATACAGAATATAAATGAGGGTAATGAGCCTCACTCCCAACTACCTACCTTGTGTCCAGACCGAAGACATAGGCCGTGCCCGCCGAGGGAGCCGTTAGCCCGGTCAGTATGTTGAAGAGAGTAGTTTTACCAGCACCGTTGTGACCAAGGATCGCGGTGATCTGGCCCTCGTATATTGTCAAGTTTATTCCGTTCACAGCCTGATTCACAACCACTAGGGGGTTTGCTTACCTCGTGTCCAGACCGAAGACATAGGCCGTGCCCGCCGAGGGAGCCGTTAGCCCGGTCAGTATGTTGAAGAGAGTAGTTTTACCAGCACCGTTGTGACCAAGGATCGCGGTGATCTGGCCCTCGTATATTGTCAAGTTTATTCCGTTCACAGCCTAAAAAAAAAATCATCTGGTCAGCTGCGAACAATATGTCAATTGTGTTTTATCTCAGCCATTATACAAAATCTACCCTAGCAACTTTTAACCGATTCATTTATATTATATTCACTCAAATGTTCACTTTTAAAACATATCAGAATTTGTTATTTTTCTTAATCTGCTAATGGTTGTTATAATGTTGTTGGCATTTTTTGTTACCTTATAAATATATTTAATGTTATAAGTTTGGCAGTCACCCATCACCAAAAAGTGTTTAGAGCTATGCTGTGCTAGCTATTTTTGCCATCTCGTGACACATTGAATAGAATGGATGTGTTGCGGAACAAATAATAAATACATGGTTAAAGCCACCTCTAACTAGGAAAACGCTAAAGTCCCGTCGCGTTGTTGAGCGAGCACCGGTACGTGCAACACGACCCGAGTACGACATTCCCATAATGTTACATACCAATAAGTCTTTAAGGTCTTGACCGATTTAGCTGAAAATGTGTAAAATAAGAGAGAATGGATAAAATCCACCGCCATCTAGAGGACCTTGACATCATTTCTTTGGGAAAACTATTTAAACTCTTTGCTAACAAATAATCGTGCGACTTTTCGTTGCCATGGTAACGTTACTTTTGTTAAAATGTAATTTCTGTCTACAATACTTAAGGTCTTGACCGATTTAGCTGAAAATTTGTAAAATAGGAGAGAATGGTGTACTTATTGACCCTGCAAAATTTCATAACGATCGAAACATTTTTTTTTTTTTAATATAACCAACGATCGGATTTTGTTCAAAAACTATACAGCAACCCGCATAGGTGGTATGTACATGTGTACAAAATTTCAGGTCGATCAGAGAAACGGTGCGACCTGTACCGAAGCAGTAACAGAAAAAAAACAAAACAAACAAAACAAAACAAACAAACAAAAAAACAAAAAATAAACAGACATTCGAGCCATAAGAGTCAAGTGGAGACAATCGCTACGCTCGCTAAATAAGCACAGGAATAATTGTCACGGTGATAGATATCGAGTGTTTCTGAGGTGACATCCTAAGCTCTACCGTAGTCAGATTCAAGGTTAACACCGTCTCCGTCACCCATCATTCGTCGCAACACGTTGTATGGTTTCTGCCGTCCTCACCTATAAATGTTCCACCTTCAACTGTGTTTATTTGGTCCGACTTCAGAGCTTATGAAAGCCCACAACTTCACCACGTCCTAGGTTCTCTCTCGTAAATACAGACATTTTATGCAGTGTCTATCGTAATCTGGCCTTGAATTTCTTTCAAGGTTATGCGGCCCGCAATACCGTAGCCTATTATATAATCAAGAGGCAAACGTCAAGAACATAACATGTTCATCTATATAGTTTATACTTTATCTAGGGCAACGGTCGTTCGCACGCTGCCAATTATCTAGGGCGACGGTCGTTCGCCCGCAGCGAAGCGCACGCGACTGCTAGTAGGCGATAACTCGACCCTGTTTACTCCTACCCGAGTTGGGGGATTTTCAGCTATCTGCAAACGCCGTCCCGAAAGATTTACAATCTTGAAACTCGGTATATGACCCGATATGTGGTCCATGACATACCAAAAAAATCAGCCCGATCCGATAACCCGTTGTGTTAAAAAAGTGCGTAAAAATCGACGAAAATCTTCCGGTTGGCTGGTTGGTTGGTTGGTTGTTGGTTGGTTGGTTGGTTGGTTGGGTTGATTGGGGGGGGGGGAGATTCTGCCAGAGAGGAATAAGAGCCTACAGAGAAAACGGTACATCTTAGAACTATGAAACTTGGACCACACTTAGATGTTCCTCAGACTCACATACTTCCGCCGAGAGACAAGCAGTATTCCACCCCAAACACCCCCTAAATCATCCCCTAAAATTAAAATAATTCATAGCTCTAACTCAAAATAGAATTATTAATCAAATTAGTTATTAAAATTATGTTCTAATCATCATTATCTGTTGCCACGTCCAACTCTGCGTTGGGTCGGCATTGAAGACAGGCCTCTCCATCTTCTTCTGTCCTGCCACCACTCCTCTTCTTCCACCACATTCCACTCTCCTCCCCGCTGTTCTACATCTTTTCTCACACTATTCTGCCATTGTTGTCGTGGTCTGCCCCTTGGTCTCCTACCTGGAATTTCCAATTCCATCATCCTTCTCGGTAATCTTGATCTTTCCATTCTCTTGACATGTCCGAAACACTTTAATCTTCTCTCTCCAATTCGCTCCATTAAATTCCTCACGCCTACTTGATTTCGGATATCCTCATTCCGTATTCGGTCCCATCTAGTCTTACCTACAATGCTTCTCAAAACCTTCATATCTACAGCCTGCACAAGACTCTCCTCCACTGCTGTCATATTCCAAGTTTCTGCTGCATATGTCAGTATTGGAACAAAGTAGGTCTGGTAGATGATAACCTTGCACTTCTTTGGTACTTCTCTGTTCCATATGAGATCTCGGATAGATTGGAATAGCCCAACAGCTTGCTGAGTCCTTCTTCCTATCTCTGGCTGAATCCTTCCATCGCATGCTACTATACTCCCCACGTACTTAAAATTCTCCACTTGCTTAAAAATCTGTCCTCCTAGTAGAATCCTGACATTCTTCGCTTTATCTCGTGTCATCAACATTGTTTCTCTCTTGCCACTTCCAAACACCAGTCCATATTCTTCTGCCACTACACTCCACACATCGACTTGAGATTGCACCTCCTCTTCATCCTCTCCCCACACCAAAAGATCGTCTGCAAATAACATTATTTTCATACATTCTTCCCCGATTCTCTCTGCAACTTTCCTGGTGATTTCGTCCATGACAATAATGAACAATAGTGGAAACAGAGCACTTCCTTGTTTTAACCCACTCCTTATGTCAAACCACTCTGTAATTCCACCTCTTGTCTTTACAGCACTTCTAGGTATCGAGTACATCTCTTTCACTCTTGTTATTATTCCTTTGTTAACTCCTATATTTTCCATTGCATCCCAAACCTTCTCTCTTTTGAGGCTATCGTATGCCTTTTCGATATCAAGAAAAGCCAAACACAGGTCCTTTTCTCGGTCATAGCACTTTTTCATTAGCTGTCTGAGTGAAAAAATCAGGTCCACCGTCGATCTTCCTCTTCTAAATCCATGTTGTTCTTCTCTAAAATCTCCTATCGAGTTTCTAATTCTGTTATCTATTATTCTTTCGTAGATCTTGGCACAGTGACATGTCCGAGTTATCCCTCTATAGTTGGCACAGTTTCGCTTGTCTCCCTGTGTCCCTGTCTCCCTCCGCTAATGTGTTTTAACCCAATCGGCCTATTCTCATTTCCTAAACCACATTTTTTTAACCCTCATCCCTTATAGTATATTATTTTGAACTTGATATCCAGCATTCACTATGAAGGCACCTAATGAGTAATCAGCATGAAATTTGGCATGATGGTACATACTAATATGAAAAATAATTCGCCGAGAGGCAAGTGATATTCCACCCTTAACACCCCCTAAATCACCCCCTTAAATTGGAATAATTCATAGCTCTAACTCAAAATTGAATTTTTATTCAAAATTAGTAAATTATGTTTTCATGTGTTTTAACCCAATCGGCCTATTCTCATTTCCTAATCCACATTTTTTCAACGCCCATCCCTAATAGTTAATGTTATTTTTACCTTGATTTCCAGCATTCACCATGAAGGCACCGAATGAGTTATCAGCTAGAAATTTGGCATGATGGTACATAATAATATGAAACATAATAATCCGCCTGAAGGCAAGCGATATTTCACCCCCACTGTTCCCTACCACCCTTAACTTTGGGAAAAACTTTAGGTCGTATTCAATACAATTTTAATATTTTAACTGCTGATTAAAATTATGCGTCATTGTGTTATATTCCGGTCAACAAATCATTCACACAAACACCCAAGACGACATTTACCATAGGAAATTTAATAAAAACATTGTATATTGCCAACTACAGATTGTAAACAAAAACAAAAGATGGTAGCTTTTGTTTCTAGACAATCTGTTTTAAAAGACACTGTATCCACCTTTACACGTATTTCACGTATTTCACGCCTTGATATGAAACGAACAACAAAAAGATGTGACTCTAAAAAGTCAATGGCCAAGTAATTTTTTTATGATTTTGAGTTTAAAATTTTTACTTTTTTTACCACGAAAATGGTTGGCTTGGCGCTCGTCAACAGGCGAAATGATCTTACTTCTTTTTAATGCGAAACTAGGGAGAAAGAATGAAATGCTTGGCTCAACTTCTATATTATAGTATATATAGTTTTAAGAGAAATTATCTCTTGCATAGAGCTCAGTCTCAGCAATGTAATTTATAGAAATAGAATACTTATAATATAATATTATATTATTAATAGAAAGGATATGGTTATTTATTTTTTGGTATAAGGCTCCAGACTAGAAATCAAAATATGTACTGATATCTAGTCAGGCCTATCTACTGTAAGTGAAATATGTAATGTAATATGTGTGTAATATGTGAAATATGTAATGTATTGCAATAGCTGTTGCAGCTAAATAAAGAATTATTATTATTATTATTATTATCTCACGGCATTCACAGCCGAAGACTTTGGAAGGAGAGCTTGGCTGCCGTTTTTTTTTTTTTACAAATTTTCGTATTTGGGGGGGGGGGGGGGGTGGGGTTGGGGGATAGTTTATACCCTCACTCACTAGTATAACCTGTAGGCTACGGATTTCTAGAATCTTGTTCCAAACACGTTTTTTCTATTGAACTAAGTAACAACAACAAAAAAGGAAAAATCGATAGTCAATTATGTTTCTTTTTTAGTTAAGGTTTAAGAGTTAGCGGTAAAATATCGTATTCCTGTATGCAATACCTATAGCGGGGTTACTTTCCAAGTATCAACATTAACATTGTATTTTTGAATTGATTTTATATGTTTTAGAGGAAGTTAAGGGGCTTGCTGAACGAAAAAAAGAAAAGATATAGATGATTTTTTCCCCGTAAACCTGGATGATTTCAAGAATATAATAATATTAAGCTTCGATTTCGGTGGAGATGGAGAAGTCAAGCCCCCTCTCCCCTGGATTCGCCACTGCATTGAATATTTATATCTTTTAGTGTTGAAAACTTGAAAAGTACCAAATACCAAACATTTTGCGACGATAACTAGTTTTGTTTACCAACTTAGTACAGATTAGGTCTATATTAATATCTATCTCGCAGACTGAAGCAGTCCTTTTTCTCACGATTTGTACTCAATTGCGAGGGGAGAGGGGGGTTGCTGTTTGTGCCATGAAACATCCACCGTCTACGGTTACAGCCAACCCCAAAATATTAATGAAGTATCTGACATCTTCAAGATACTAAGAAAGTGCAAAGCTAGTTACACTACAATCAATGGAGGGGGTCAGAAGCCAAAGGGGTTAAGTGACTTTTATTTAAAAAAATGAGTTAGGTGTGTATTCTGGAAGCTATTATGTGCATCTTGTTAGAGGCCAATAGGTATAAGTAACTCTTCAAATACGTGCTACACTCTAGAAGTTGTTATGGTAACTTCCACCAAGAACGAGAAAATTTGTCAGAGGCCAAATGATCCAAGTGACCATAAATGCATGTTATTTTGGTATGTATAAGACAAAAATTTAAAACAAAAAGATTTTTTATAAAAAAAATTCTAGTTCATTTTGTAAACTAGTCCAAGTGTTTTGGATACTTGACGTAACTCCTAGATTTAGCTATCACATCTTAACTTTGGATCCATTTATCGCAGAATTACAAAACTGTCACTTATCCCCTTTGGCTTCTGACCCTATTTAAACACACCAACGAAGAGCGAACTTAATTTGGTTGATTCGTCAATTTTCTAGGAGGGACGAGAAGATATTCTCGCCCCCCCCCCCCCACGGTAAGCTCAGGGGGGCAAGCTATACCACCCTGCCTCCCCCCCCCCCCACGGCTCCGACGACGCTGCCTAGTTCAACACCTGAGTCCAGATTCATATATAATGTAATGTAAAGAGGATATAAGGGGCAACTCGAATCTATCAACAATATTTTATTTATTTTCTTATCCCCGGGGCAAAGCGGGATAAGTCTTCGCGAATAAGATTTTGAGTTATCCCGCGCCTATCACATCTAATCCAGCCTATCCCGGGATAAAAAATGTACATGAATCGGGGCCCTGAAGAGGGGCATGCATCCCCACAAAAGTTATTATTATTAACCTTTACCTGGGGCCCCTCTTCTGCAGCGCGGGTAATCCTCCGTGTGGGTTGGAATTTTTAAATTCTTGATTGTATTTCTGATTGCTAATCCTTGTCAACTGCGTGGTCATGTGTAACCAAACCTACCTTAACCTCCGGCTTCCTGCAGCCGGCCTTATAGGACTTGTATAGGTCCACTATCTTTATGGCCTCCTTGCCCTTCATCTCCCTAGTGACAGCCTCCACATCTCTAGCCGCACCGTCCTCCGCTCCTGTACAGCTGTCACCGTTCACACACGGAATCTGGAACATCCAATTATTTCAATACACGATCTTTTGAAGAAGTTTAAAACTTTAGGCTAGTTGCTTTAAATACATATTTTCCGATTTGAATTAATTTAAAAGATGAATCTGATAACATGAAAGTAGTAAATTTTGATAATTCTAAAAAAATGAGATTCACCAATTTCAGTACAGCACAGTGCACAGTGCATTCACTGTATTCATAATTTAGTTTGATTTTTGAAACTAGCTACAGTGAAGTGTGAGTGTTTAAAATTTTTTTTTAGTTATTTAGTTCAGTTTTGAGCTCTTACTCTAATTTACAAAACATTTTGGATTATAATCACCAAATGAATACTGAAAAACTACTAACAAAAGAGCAAATACCAGATTCCACAATTGCATTGCATCATATATTCACATGCCATCGGCATGTGAATTGCCAACATAAACAGTAGGAAACTCTAAATAAAAATAAAATACTTTCACCTACTAAAGTTTATTGTACATACCATATTATAATGTATTATATCATTAATTATTTACTTGGTATTTTCTTAGTCGCGCTTTAAATTCAAAAACTATTTGAAAGGGTTACGAGATTTGCTTTTGCATGGAAAGGATGAGAATTGTATCCTGTTTAAACTATGAAGTGGTTTCGAAGATTGTACTCACGCGAGGCACGTGTTTCTTGTTGCACCAGAAGGACGGAGTGAAGCAGAACCAGGGCGAGCGCTTCGTTCCGTGTTCGCCTGGGAACAACACAGAGGACTTTATTACAAGACGGACATACGTTCCGTGTTCGCCTGGGAACAACACAGAGGACTTTATTACAAGACGGACATACGTTCCGTGTTCGCCTGGGAACAACACAGAGGACTTTATTACAAGACGGACATACGTTCCGTGTTCGCCTGGGAACAACACAGAGGACTTTATTACAAGACGGACATACGTTCCGTGTTCGCCTGGGAACAACACAGAGGACTTTATTACAAGACGGACATACGTTCCGTGTTCGCCTGGGAACAACACAGTGGCGGACATATGTACAGAATTGTGAAAGATTGGACGACCAGGAGGACTGGAGGCAACATGAGAGAACTGGGTAGATGTGGAACAGTTACGATCGTGGGAGGATAGAAAGTAGTGGAACATTTGGGTTTTGCCAGAAACAGGTCGTGATGGATAATGATGCAATTTTTAAAATAAATTATTTACATTAAAAACTACATTATTTTGTATTTACCATAGTAGGCCTATGCAAATAAGCTACAGCAACTTACTCGGAATGACACAGTCCAGGTAGTAGGCTAGGAGTCCATACAGCACTATGTCCAGTGCCATCATGATGAGCGACCCTCCAAAGGGCATTCCTGTACCCGACCACAGGTTGTCAAAGTTGACGCCTTCCCCAGAGAGGTCCATCACTAGAGCAAACGATTTCCCAACGACTTCAGATCAGATGTCAGATGATAGTATCTTAAATATTTTGAAAATTCGTACATTTTCATTACACAATATTGTATTTCTGCTTGGACATCAAGTCACGATAGTTGTGTTATGTCAAACTCAAAGATATCCCGAAGAAAGACTTGAGCCAATTTTAATGGCATACGGTAGTACCAGTTAGTATGAGACAGGGTATTTGCTTTTGAAAACAAATTATTTCATTTCATTTCATTTCATTCTTTATTCACAGATTTGTACATAGTAAAAATATAACCTCTCCTGAGAGAGAGGGAGTGAATAACTAGCACAGTAATTAGAATTAGAATATAAATAGTAATACAATAAAATATTTAAGAGAACAATTAATAAGAATAGATAAGATAAACATACATACGTTATGTGATGGACAAGAAGGAAGATGGGACACAAAATGTGTTACTTAAATTCAATTTTTGAAATAAGGAATTCCTCTAAGGTGTAACATAACCAATTTTTAGGCCTACTTTAAATAATTATTCAATAACAAATTTATAAGAAAACATTTATTAAACTCTTCAATGTTCAGTCAAACAATCAATATTAACCAACTACAACAACAACAACAGTGAATTCTTTAGTGTCAAAACAACTGCGAACAATTACGTATCAAAATACCAATTCAAATATTTACGCGTATTTCAACTCGAGTGTTCTTCAGCTTGTAAACCGAACAGTGCTGCATTCTAGCATATCGCCACAGAACCAAATTATCGACCGAACAGTTAGCGACGAGTATTGACCATTGCATGGACCATTGACATTTCAACCAATATAACGAGTGCTGCGATCTATCGTATTAGTTTCACCAACCACCGATAGAGTGCATTGTCGACCTACTACAGTCCTGATAATGGTATATGAAGCATGACACTGCAAAAAATAAAGACAAAGAACTATTTCGTCATAGTATCAGTTTATGGCGAAATTTCAGGATAGATAGATAAATTTCAGACATCTTTGGGACCAGGCACACAAATTCTAAAAATAGACATGCTGTCACGCCTCAGCTAGCAAGAAGCTTCTAGAACAATCGGAGCAGACGCCACAGAATCCATCTAGCCATACACGAGCACAGATGTGCTGAGACGAACGGGAGGGGACGCCATCCGAGAAGACCCAAGACGCCGACAATTACTTAATTAACACATACAATTACCTTCTAAGGAACTTTCACGATTGAGGCAAGACTTGGGACTCGCGGGCGTGCTTCCCACCTGGATTTTGGGGACACGATTTTTGGACTTCTACACCTGGGATTTGGTCTAGGGGACCTAGGCTAGGCCTATAACTCCACTTCAGACAAGCTACAGGTCTACAAAGCACGTAAGCCTAAGGGCGGATATTGGTACGTAATAACGTTTTAACTGAACTATTAATATAATAACGAAAGCCTAAGGGCTATTGGACATTATCAACTGAACTTTTGAAAGAGGAACGGAGGCTTTCATGCCATTTTTATAGGCCCAAAGGACCTGGTAAAAACATTTAGAACTGAACTTTAAGCGAGGCTTTCATGCCATTTTTATAGGCCCAAAGGACCTGATCTTAACCTGTATTTCATTGTATAACTTGTTCACTGTATTTCACTGTATAATTTGTAACCTATATTCCATTGCATAATTTGTAGGCCTAATTTCACATATCACTAAAAGTGACATTTGATTCCCTTGTAGGCTAAGCCTACCTATAACTTGTACAATTGTCTGATTTTTGGGACACAATTAAATTGTCAACTTAATATTTCATCTCTCATTTATACCTAGGCTATTATTCCTGTTTGATCACTCATCTCCCTTGTATTATTATAAACTTTCTGACAGCTGGTTAGGTCTAATGAGCCAGACCTAACAAGCCGTGTTCTACCGACTGCAGCCGAGGCAACCTGTAAGTCTTTTGTATTTTTAATTGTAGTTTTGTATTTATTATTGTTTGGTGAAGAGGGTGAGATTCATTACAAAGGAATAAAAAGGGTTATGAATGAGAAAATATTTAATTTTAATTCTAAATGATGTTGAAGTATCGTTTTTGATGGATTGTGGAAATTTATTGTAAATTTTACTACAGAGGTAGCTTGGACTGTTTTAAAATAGTGAATGGTTGAAAGTAGGAATGAATATGTTAGAGTTAGTACGCGTTTTATGAGAGTGGTTTATTGCATTTGTTAAAAACAGTTCAGGATGAGAGTGTGCAAATGTGGAAGCTGACAAAATTAATTCGGATGTAAGAGTCAATATATGAAGATTAGTGAAATGTGTCTTACCGTGTGTATACCGGCGATTAAATTTAATTTACGGATCATTTCTATAAGATAGGTCAGTAGCCAAATTCACAAATAAAGGGATATTATGATGAAGCGTGAAAAATCTTTTATATACTAATATTTTTAGCTGCTAGGTCATCTGTACCGCAGGACCGTGGCCAAAGATCTTACACTTCGAGACCAAGGCCTAGCGCAGCAGCCCGTGATAATGAGTAGCTACGGTGCTGCGGTGCGGATGATCCGTCAAGCTTAGAAGGGAAAAGGTTTAACTTTAGGCTACCTTGTCCATGGCGAGAGCGAAGCCCGTTGAACTAATTAGAGAAACGATCCAAAAGGCGACTGAGCTAGAGTCGTCGACAAACACTTGGATGAAGTACAGCAAGCTCATGATGTTCACGGCGAAGTTACCCAGGATTCCAGCAGTCTGGAACACAAAATGAATTGCAATCATGTCGAGAGTTCCGACTATTCTAGATCATTTTCCGAAAATGAAGTATAAAGCCCCACGATTGTTCACGTTATATCTTACTTACTTTCGTATTCAGATTGTATACCTCCGTTAAAAGTCAAGCAACAAACGTTCAGTATCTAACAGTCTAATCAAATGTTGTAGGAATACATCTTCACTCTTAGTACTGGAAACATGACTGCATTGACGAAAAGCGACAGAAACCTTGGCAACCAGAATTGGTATATAGTCAAGTTTAAAGAAACGTGTTTGTCATAAAATAACCAATGTTTTACCAATAACCAACCTTTTTCTGACACAAATGCAGCCATATACCATTTCCATTGCGCGGAATGTAACATAACAAAATAAGGCTCAGCTTATCGGAAACTAAACATGATACCTGAAAAATTTAACTGTTTGTTAATGATAGAAACACTTAAAAGACGAGCAGAGTAAGTTAGTGCTGTAAGCTAAAAGCTATTGGGCATAATTTACTAATTAAAATGTGAAATCATGAAAAATGTGATCATTGTAATAAATAAAAACATTAAAAGACTTTTGGAGTTTATTGTAATGACAGTAAACTGTAGACTTACCACTCACACAATCTATGCCATTGAGTTTTGAAAAGGAAGAATTTGGTTATGTATTTGCACTGGTGGGTAAATGATTCAATACGCCCCTCCACATACCGTGCACATTACGTCAAATTTAGAGTACAAAATGGCACCAACTTTCAGGCCAAATACACTTATAAGTGGTGTGTTATGGACCAAGGTCTGGCAGCTGTTCTTTTATATTTACTGTACAAAATTAACAGTATAATAGTCAACTTACCCGTGCTTTATCGAAGAAGGGCGTCAACATAAAACTAAACATAATGATTGATAAACTGTAGAGTAGGATCAGCAGGAATATGAGTAGAAAGTTTGTATGTTGGAATACTTGAAGTGTGAACAGCAGGATCGTGCTGATGATGGTCAGCACAGTTACAAACATCCCGTAGATGATGAACCACGAGAGCCTGAAATAGAAACATTATTGTTTCATTATTGTTGTCTCGTAGCAGCAACAATATTAATGATTCAGTTGATTCTAAATTTCAATAATCTTAAATTCGTTCATACAATAGTTTACACGCTATCTAATCCACATAATCATTGGGAACGAAAATAGTAAACCATGACGAGTAAAGTTACGTTATTGCTATATTTGTTGTTTTTAGTTTTGTTGTGTGTTGATTAAAAAAATTGGTGAAATAAAATTAATACATCAAACGACTTCAATAAAATAAATTAATATTTATTCTCTGAAGTCTTGTTTAGATAATATATTCAACCTTCAAGAAAATGTCGCAAATACGTACAGTTACGAAAAGGTTTGAATACCTTTATTACCTAACAATCTATATTTTTATATATTTTTATTTTAATATGAGATTTCGATTTGCTACCGATTTGAATGCGAGTATTGATCGAAGTTGGTTAAAATCAACAAATAATATTTCTTATCGAAACTATTATTCGTGAGGATATGTATTATAGTCGTAGGCGACATTACGTTGGGTTACTTTTCTATCATTTGTCTGATGAGAATTTGAAGCGACTGATTATAAAAGTTTAGCTAAGTTTCAACCACCACTGTACAAACAAAAATTAAAACTTCTTTCCGTAACTAGATACAACTTTTGTAATTGAGCCAGATACTTAAAAAAGAAAAAAAGAATCTCACAGAGCGCGGAAGAATATCGCATTTGCTTCATAGCTAAGAACTGAACTGTGTCTTTGACACACATTCCAATCACGTTTCATCATTCTTCTTAATAATAGGGAATAGTCAGTTTCTTAAATAACAAATTATTATGAAGGTGGTAACATTTAATAGATGCAGTGAGTTTATTTGATTTTATTACCTCCAACAATGAATACCAAAGCCAGGCCGAGCTAAAAAGGACAATTCTTTTTTAAAACATTTTCTTGAACGAATATTTCGCTTTGATTAATAATTGAATAAAAGAGTAACATAAAAAGTGATACAAAGGACAAGATACTATTTTACTTCTTCTACCTCACTTTATTCATTAGTCCGCCATTAAAGAATATCACATACAGTGTATTACACCGGACAATACCTTGTCGGGCAACCGAATACGACCCACTCCCATATTAGCCCAACTAATACTAGAAGAAAAGTCCACCTCTTCTTGTAATAACAATAGTACCAGAAGATTGAGTCCCTGAGTCCCATAATCTTCATCCCCTCTTTGATCTTGTTCTCCTTCTCCCCGACTATCAATATCAGGAGATACGTGATAAACTGTGATAGCGCCATCACCATGTAGAGAGGAATAACAACACGAATGCCAACCATCCAGTCTGGAATAGAAGAAAACAAACAACAATCAATATCAGGAGATACGTGATAAACTGTGATAGCGCCTTCACCAAGTAGAGAGGAATAACAACACGAATGCCAACCATCCAGTCTGGAATAGAAGAAAACAAACAACAATCAATATCAGGAGATACGTGATAAACTGTGATAGCGCCATAGACATCCCATATAATTGGCTAGACTAGCAGTCAGCGGTCCACTTCCGGGACAATTAGAAAGCCATCTTGAATGGGTGAGTTTGCATGTTAATTAGATGGGAGCGATTAATCGAAAAAATATTTTTAAAGATGGCCGCCAGTTTGGCAGGTGAGCATATCAGACTTTAACACTAAATGATTACTAAATTCCCTTATGCAATAACTTTGCATTGTTTCTGTTTGTTCAATACCATGCTGCACAAGCTAAAACCATATCAAACAATCCCGAAAAATACTTTATTGCATTAAAAAAGCATAAATTAAAACGCCAAACCGCCATCTTGAATGGGTGAGATTGACGCTTCAATTTGGTACACTCGCGCTTGTGCGGAGGTATTGGAGACTGCGTATCTAGTTAATACTATGGTGTACATACTATGGAGAGCGCATCACATGTAGAGAGCAATAACCACACGAATGCCAAACCAGTGGAAAGAAAAAACAAACAACAATCAATATCAGGAGATAACGTGATACAACCATGTGAAGGTACCATCACCGTAGTAGAAGGTAAAAACACGAATGCCAACCATCAGTCTGGAAAAAGGAAACAAACATAACCATACAGAGAGTACGTGATAAACTGTGATAGCGCACCATCCACATGTAGAGAAGAAAACAAACAAGCCAACATCCAGTCTGAAAAGAAGCAACAACACCAAAACAATCAGAGAAGCAAACGTAGATCGGCAACACATAAGAAGACATAACAACACGAATCCAAACCATGCGCTCGAATAGAGAAAACAAACAACAATTAATAAGGAATACGTATAAACGTGTGATAGAGCCATAAACATACCAATAATTGCAGAGACGTATCACGTGTCCCTTCCGGACAATTAGAAAGCCATCTGAATGGTCGATTCCATGTTAATTGAGAGGAGCGATTAACAAAAAAATATTTTAAAGATGGCCGCAGTTGGCAGGTGAGCTTCAGACCTTAACACTTAAGATACTAAATTCCTATGCATAACTTGCATGTTCTGTTTGTTCAAACATGCTGCACAACAAAACCAATCAAACAATCCAAAAATACTTTGCATTAAAAAGCTAATTAAAACGCCAACCGCCACTTGAATGGGTGAGAATGACCGTCAATTTGTACACTCCGCTGTGCGGGTATTGGAACTGCGTATCAACCACTAAAAGGTGTTAAATATTATGGATAGCGCATCCAATGTAGAGAGCAATAACAACACGAATGCCACCATCCAGTCTGGAAAAGAAGAAACAAAACAATCAATATCAGCGAGATACGTTTAAACTGTATAGCGCCTCACCGTAGTGTGTATAAAACACGAATGCCAACCATCCAGTCTGGAATAAACTAAAACAAACAACAATAATTATAATTTTTATCATTTTTTTAAATACAAAATTTGGTGTGTTTTCCGACTTTGTAGGAATAGCTAAGCTTAGCTCTTCCGGACGTTGTTGTCTAATTCATACTTGGCCCAAGGGATTCCTTTATTTGTTCAAACCTCTATTATAGAGGAGGCCTACGTCTTGTTTGTCAGACACATAGGCTTGTGTAGGGACCCTCACGTGACGTCACAGCTCGGCGGCAAGTGGTCGCGAATCGAACTGATTGACAAGCATCCTCATTTCGCAAGTTGACGCCTGATGAACGGCTCAACAAATATCACGCTCTAACTTTTATCCTATTAATTATTTGGACAAAACTTAAGAGGAATAATATTTAGCAAACATATCGTTTCTTCTAATAGCGTTTATTTCAATTTTTAACAGAACCGTTAGCTTGTTATAACAATGTATGCATTATCCATCCAACTAATTAGCCAATAAATAAATTAACTTTCTAGATAGAAAAAGCACTGAACGAAAATTTACAGCATAGCGCGCAGTTTTTCACGGCTCATCCGCACGTCAAAAGTGCGCATTTTACTTGAAAACACATACCATGCACTTTCTATCTAGAAAGTTTCTTTCTTTCTTGTCTAAACAGTCCCATGCATATCTTGAAAAAGGTCTTGTCGAAATTCGAGCACTAGGTTTTTGTCAATTGAAGTTGTTCTAATTTAATTTAATAAGTAACAAGTAAAAGCATTAAATTTTATTTCAATACGTAAATCGATATTACAAGTTAAATTCAAAGTAATCGCTATTAGGAGGAATGATATATTTGCTAAATATTATTCCTCTTAAGTTTTTTTCTCAATAATGAATAGGATAAAATTTGGAGCGTTATAAGTGTTGCGCCGTTCAGCAGGCGTCCACTTGCGAATAGAAGGTTGCTTGTCCATCAGTTGGGCTCAAAGCGGAGAATACCCGGCATGCTCCTGGAGATGTGACGTAGTTGCTAGTAGCCTGGAACTGTACACGTGCCGCAAGGACACATAAAATACTCGCTGTGAGAGTACTTTGAGCATAAATACGCGACCGTAGATATGGGAAAGGCGGTGTACAAAGTAGCAGGGATAAAACGTCGTAAGTTTCTTTCACAGACTCCTTATCCTACCGTAACACTTTCGATAACTAGGTAAAATCTAAGCCGAGCACTAAACTTATCACTTTGATATGATCACGTTAAGAAATTTATTCTTGGATAGGCGTAGCGATGACTTCAATTTGACTCCCTGATAAAAAATAGCTAGGGTGTTGCTTATCCCTCTTTTTATGTTTGTTCACTCTCTATCTTGAAAATGGCTGATCCGATCTTGATTAAATTTGGAGGGGACCTTAGAAATATCTGAACTTAGACCTGCCACGTTTTTTAGTACAATCGAAGAAATATTTCTCATGAATATCGTAATTTTACGATTTTTTCCGATTTTTAATACGATATTAACGTCTACTCGGATCTTGATGAACTTTATGGGAACGTTCGAAATTACTTACTTAATTATGTTATGATTTTGGGGACGATCGAAGAAATATTTTTTTACTTGATAACGACGACAACAATGACGCCACGAAACAGTATTCATTGGACAAAATAGTATACCATAAAAGCTCATCCATAAAAGCGACTAGAAAAAGCGTTCGCCAAGCGGCCTAGTATTTTTGCATTACTCCAATCAGTATGTGGTTAATTGGATGAGCCAAGCAAATACTTCAATTTCACATACTCTGAGAAAAATAGCTCGAGTGTTTTTTTTTGGCTTTTCACATACTCTGAGAAAAATACCTCGAGCGTTTTTTTTTGCTTTTTTTATTTGCTCTCTACCAGGCAAACGGCATATGCGATCTTGATGAAACTTTGAGGGGACCTTCGAAATCTCTAAACTTGGCTAGATTTGCCAAGTTTTTGGGTGCAATCGAAGGAATATTTCTCATGAATGTAATACTTTTACGATTTTTCAGATTTAATATGCAATATTTTTGTGATATTTGGGTAGATTCTGACCAAACGGGTGGGGCTACAATGTTATTATTTTACATGGACATTAAGTTAATGGTGTGTAGTGTATTTGAAAGAAAATGTTGAAAAAGTTAGCAATATTCATAGAAATAACTATAGAAACTTGACAATAAAACCTACAATGCGAACAGAAAGCAAGTCTTTGGGCATCGATATATTTTACATTCTATTGTTTCTCGATTTGGATAGTCGGGAAACACTCCCGTAGGTGGAAATGTTAATATTTAATACCATCCAGATTTTTTTTAAATTTCTGGATTGTATTATTCTATTGTTTATTGGTTTTACCATGGATATTAATACTTCATAAAAATTTATCCTAATTTAACCAAATTAATTTCTCAATGGAACTTGAAAACGTAATGAGATAAACGAATACAAAAAAACTAAGTAATCATTGGACGTAAATAGTCAACCAAAAAAGCTCACCTATCAATCAATGCGACTGGAAAAAGCCTTCGCGAAGCGGCCTAGTTTATTATGAACACAAATCTTTGGACTGTTTTTTTTTTATTTGTCGATTTTCGATCTATCAAGTTATGTTGCTTCAAGTTATTTTTTTCTGCAACTAGTGTTGTTGCTATATTGTATTCGTAAACCGGTAATTGCCTTATTGTGAATGTTAATTTGAAAGATTCCTCGTTACCTCTCAATAGATAGCTATCATATTTTAACTTACCAGCTGTGTAGGCTTCTTTAGGAAACAGCTCCAAAAGTATGTGGGGTACATTAACATCTTTTCTGCCAGAGTCCAACTGGAAATGACAGAATCGAGTAATAAATTAGTTTCACATTCATTGCAGCAAGTTGGGCATAATCATTTTTACATGTTTACATTTTTATTTCACGAATTTAATACAATGCAATTTTATATCATTCTATCAAAGAATATACACACTTAATACGTTGTAAACGTGTGTTTAAACATTGCGAATAGTTCGTAAGTAAAGATTAAATTGAATAAAGAAAGGCATGTTTGTTCATAAGAACGGTGCTTTAGATTCTAAACTACTCGAAGTGTCAGCTTCTTTCTTTTTCTCTTACCCTGATCTTGGTGTAGTCGAAGAGCGCTTGTATGGCCACGAAGCCGCTGTAATAATACTGGTTAACGGGGCAAGACTCCCCGGTTTCTATTGGAAATACTCCGCTCCAGTGACTGACGCTTTCTCTGCACGACGCTTGACTGGAGAACAGTTCTGTGGTACTTGGAGTCGAGATAAACGAAGGGTTTGTCCGTATCTCATACCTGAGGATTAAAATAAATCAGGTCTAGTATATGGTAACATGGTATAACCGGTAACAATTTAATACCCGCGTAAAAGAGATAAGTATGTAGTGGCGTGCGGGTACCCAAAAATTCGGGTTGGGTTGGGTATATTGGGATCCACCCGATAGTAAAGATTTTAAAGAAATGTAATCGATTTTTGGGCAACGAAAACGTAATTTATTTTGTTCGATGGTGGAGGTGCCAGTCCAAAAAATGTTAATTGGGAGAAAATTAAAATATAAATTTCTTCAAAATTAAGATTTATTACCAGATCCTAAAACCCGAAGCAATTTAGTACCTGACCCAACTCTCAAAACCTCTATCCCCAAAGTCCTACCCCTACCCTGGTGTTTAGTAGTAACAGTCTAGTATAATGTAAACAATAGCGTCTTGAAGCCGCGCCACCTCGTACGTGGAAACCTCGTTGCCGCGAAGTCGCGACCGCAGTGTGTGGCACGCCTCGTATCGGTCTGGTAGATGTTCGGGACCCCTCGGCCCGTCCCGCATCATCTCATTTACCGATAATCTGGGACAATATTTTCCGGGACGATTTCCGGGGCGCCGCCGGACTCTTTCTATCGCCTTGAAGTTGCTGGCAAAAGTATTTTCGAAATCGGGACATTTTCATGCCTTTTGTAACAATCCCGGACACATTTAATTCCGGGACGCTTTTCTGGTACGCTATTGTTTTTGTCTCGTCCGCCCGGTTCTTTTGAGTCCAAAAGGAGCCAGATCGGACGATATTTGTGGAAGTTCTGTAAAATCTGGTGGTTTTAAGATTGCAAAAAATTACAACTACATTTTGAGGAAATCCTAAAACATCTTTTGCCTACGATGAACTGATCGCAGTTAGGGACCGTAGCCTTGGACGCGCCCATCTGACGTCATTGGAAATGGCAAAACCGAAAAAAGAAAAATGGATCTTTGATATCGGCTCTAAACATTAGTTCATTTCATTTTTAACTATCATATTAATAAACTGTATCATCTATTTCACCATAATCATTATCGTCCTTTTATAAGAGAATTTATGTTATTTTATTATTTTATTAATGTGTAGAATGGAACAGGATCACTGCGGTGGATGGGCCACAATAGGCCTGCTTTCCTGTTTCATTCTGTAATTTTTGTATAATGTGTACAAATTACAGAGACAAATAATAAATAAATAAATAAGCTTAAAGTTATTCTCGAAAAATCAAGGTTCCCAAATATAAAACAACTCCACCCCCACCCCCCCTCCCAAAAAACTGTAACGGCGTTATTCCGGTCTTAATTTTTTTTCTGATTCAGAATCGTTGGTTAATTTCCAATTCAAATTGCTTTTCCCCGACCCGGTGGGCCGAAAGTCCAGGCCGCTATGGATATTATTTACTACAATTCACCGCTAACCAATGTTTCGACTAAAACGTGACCTGTTAACAACCTCGCCTTTATGTCGATCGATTCCAATTTTCGTTTTAACTTCCACCTCCTCCCCCCCCTCCCATTACCCTGCCGATCGTTAAGGAAATCACTAGTAACAAACCTTTTTTCCTGCGAGACATGATGCACTTCTTACATGCGCCCTTACCCCCATAAACTTCTTTTTGGGCGAAAGTCCTTTTTTAGTGCAAAATTTTACCACACCAGCAGAAGCCCGAATGTTAACCATCCCCTAACACCCTACTAACTTCTTTTTGGACAAATGTCATTTTTGAGAGAAAATTGTTGGCCGCGCCCAAAGGGCCCAAATGTAAAGCACCCACTTTCCCCCTACAAACTACTTTTTGGTCAAAAGTCAATTTTAAGCGGAAAATTTTCTCCACATCACTATGGGCCCAAATGAAAAAACTACTAACTCAATCCCCTATCAACTCATTTTCGGTCAAAAGTCTGCTTATTGGGCTACCCCTGTGTTGATATAGACGAAATTGAACAACCACCAGGTTATCCGAATTTTTCAAAATGCCCCAAAAGTGGTCAAGCAGTGGCCGGGTCGCTATTTTGACTAAAAAAGTTACCCTCTTACTTAAACCTCGCCCATACTATACTGTTGTTGGTTATCACAGACAAAATTTAAAATCTTTTTAAATCTTAATTTTAAATCCCCCAGCCCCCTCGACTCCAAAAATGGCCCCTTTTTCACAATCTAACCCACACAGAACTGTGTGGTTTATTGAATTAAAACTAAAAATCATTGAAAATTTAAATTGGAAATATATATTTAGAAAAATCATAACTATCTTTTGATACAAACCTTTCAGCTGTATTAGATGATAAATGTCTAGCTCGCATACCCTTTTGTAGATAATGTCAATTTTGAACATCATTATCGTGCCAATGATGCTTGTTCCGTTCAATGTTATTTTATTTTCCTTGAGCTGAGTAGTACCACATTGTTTGTTCACACCAAAGTCGTTGTTAGGCGAGAGTGCATTTAAGTTTGGTTATTATATAGGTATAAATAATAGGGTTTTAAATTTAGTTGGTATAAGGACACGTCAAATGTAAGGCCATAATGCACCACTCTAGACTATGATAGGATAGGGAGGCCTTAGGTAGGGGGAAGAAAGGGAATGTTACTGGGTACTCAATACATGGCTCACTCACTCGTCTAACAACGACTTTGACGTTTTCCTTATTTATATATGAACGCACAAGTTCCCGCATGCTCCAAAACGATGTTCCTGCAGTACTTTCAGTGACTGAACCATTGCAGAGTGCAGCTCAACATTGTCCTGCAGTGCAGGTTCCACTCACTAAAATACTGGAACGGTATTCCCATCTATTTACCATGGTCCCAGGTTTGACATCCAAAATAAAGCACACCATTGACACAAGAAGTAACAGGCCATTTATATGCAAGTAACGTCCAATTTTTACGTCAAGTTTCGTATAGGAAGGGACAATATACCTGCCGACGCACTCAGTAGAGCTCCCTGTGAAACTGCACTGCCTGACCCTCTTCCCTCTTTGCCTGTGTCCTTATTCCCTTTCTCCCTATCTGATCCTCCTTAAACAGTGACATTTCAGAATGACTCAGGGGCGACAGCAATATGTCATGTAAATGAGCTGGACATAACTATTCTGAGGGACCAACAGCTTTAAAGGAGGACACAGATCTTCAACATTTTGTCAAACTCCTTGCTCACTGAAGACTTGCCTACAGAGGTGCGGCTTAAACCGTGGGTGTAGACCATGGCGAAAGTTAGTGCATTGGATGAGGATGGCGGTATTTCGCTGGTTTCCCAGGAATAGAAGAGGACACCTACGGGAAAATCTGTCTCAAAAAGTTCTTCGGTCCTTGGTGTTGGCAGTAGAACACGATCACCATTTAACTGGTCATGAACATTGAGTAGAGTACCACGCTAGTTTGTTTGGATGGGGGGATGCGTTCTGATGTTGCAAAGTTTGTTCGCTCCTGTCTTTCTTGCCAAACTTTGAAGCCTGTACGAGAGAAACCAGTAGGGAAAATGGATAGCAGACTACCCAGTTGCCCCATGAAAGAACTCGGAGTTTACCTTGTGGGCCCACTGCCGACATCTCCACGACATTGCAATCACTTATTAGTAGTTGTAGACAAAATTCACGAAGTAATTAGTGGTATTTCCTATATTCTAAAACTTGATACGTCTTCAATTGTGAAATGCATGGTGAAAGTGTTAACCGAGACCAGCATTTCCAGCTACAATGGTAAGCCATTTGTCAGTGCTCTATGGAAGGGGGTACTGTCTCATATGGGAATCATCGAAAGGCACACAGTTCCTTACCGTCCTGCTGGACAAATGGTAGACCTGTACAATGCCACCCTAAAGAAAACTCTAATGGCCTACTGTGTACCCTAATGCACAGGGATTGAGACTCTCGTTTGCCTGAAATTCTCTTTGCTCTCCGCACTTCGGTCAGTTCTGTAACTGGGTACTCTCCTGCATTTTTTGTTTACGGAAGAGAACTTTGAGCTCAGTGGTGTAGACTAGATGATGAAGTAGGAAGAGTGAGCACGATCAGTTCGACAGAGACAACTCAACATTTCGCAACCGACCTGCTCAATCGTGTAACTGCATGACGCATATGATTTTGCAGCAGCTCGAGCGGAAAAAATCCACAATAGTCAGAAGACAAGATATGACTCCAGCCGCCGAGATGTTGGGTTCCAGGTCGGTGATTTTGTGTGGCGTGACCAACACACACTGAGTGATGCGAGTAAGGGGATTTCGGCCAGTTTAGCCCCAAAAACAGATGGGTCATACAAGCTCGTGCGACAAATAGGGCATAACGTGTACGACCTAGAAGACCAGCGTACGGGCAAATCTGCGGGTCGTGCAAACGTTGACCAACTGCTACGTTGAATGAATTCTCCTGACTGGGATCCTAGAAATAACTTACCTCCGCCACCTGTGGGCCGGCCGGCACCCACAGCACCTAAAGCTGACCAACAATACAATCTGCGTCTTCGTATTTTCCAGCATTAAGGGGGGGGAAGATGTTCGGTTACACCTTACTAGCCCTATTCGGGACTACTGTAGTATAGGTGAACAGTCAAGGAGGCAGTGCGATGCCATGACAATGGGGAAAAGAAGTGAAGGAGAAGTTGATATGTTTGTGACAGGAGAAATGGCGAATAATAAAAATGTAATTGGATGAGCCTAGCGAGCGAAGCGAAGATTCAATTTCACTACACTGGAGAAAAAAAAACGGATTTTTTTTTTGTATTTTGGTCTGTCTGTTAAACCGATTCTGGCTAAACCGATACTCCGATTGCAATGAAATTTTATGGAGGCCTTCTAAATCTCTGAACTTAGAACTGCCACGTTTTTGAGCGCAATCGAAAAATTATTTCTCATGAAAATCGCATTTTACTATTTTTTTATTTTTTTAATTTATTCGACTTATAACACCTACAAGCTTTATCCGATTGCAGTGATTTTTGCACAGAACCTCAATATTATGAATAAATATATTCGTATGAAATTTGAGCGTGATCGAAATATTACTTCTCATGAAAATCTCCACTTTACGCTTTTTTTCGTTTTTAAAAGAATTACGCTCATCCAACAACGCGCCTGAAAATGCGTTTGCGAAGCTTCCTAGTTTAATCTTAAGTGTTTTATAATTAATACCTAAGGTAAAGAGTTAACACCGTCTTCTTATTTGTTAGCTTATATGGAACCACAAGTCTAACGCGGGAAGCGAGTTCGGTGCATTGGAAGAGAATGTCCCCATAAGAATAGCATTGGGCTATTTTTAAAACGCTTGTATCTTTTGGAAGAGAAGTATTTAAGAAAAATCATTCACATTAGATCATTAACCATTCTTTTCTTCAACTATCACTTAGAGAAGGATATTAAAACGATGTTTAGAATTTAAATGAGTTTGAGTTTAACAAGATGATGTTTTACATTTTTCATCTGCGTCGCACGCCGATCCTCCGTGATTGGCTGTTGAATCGAACAAACAAATATGTCGGACAGCCGAACTCGCCGTGCACTTGGATGCTGTAAGTGCAAAGCTGCTCCTCGCTAGTCGGCTGTGCGCATGCGTTGGTTCTCTCTCTCTTTTCTACCGTGCGTCTCTTTCTATTGAATCGCTCAAAAACGCGAAATATACATGTGTTTCAACAACGTTTATTCAAATTTTGTTGCGATTTTTATAAATTAAATGCATCAAATGTGTCATGAAAAGAATGGTGATTAACGTGATGTGAATGATATTCCTTAAATACTTCCCGTTCCAAAGATACAAGCGTTTCAAAAATAGCCCAATGCTATTCTTGTGAGGACATTCTCTTCCAATGCACCGAACTCACTTCCCGCGTTAGACTTGTGGTTCCCTATTTCTAGTGCCCCTAGAACATAACAACTTACCTGAGTGACTCTGATATGGGGTCGGGGTTCTCGAACACCACGGCGGTGGGGACACTCTTGGGCTCCCTCCAGTAGGCCGCCATTAGGTCCTCCGTCGTCTCAAACAGCAGGAAGTTGATTGGGTGGAGCCCGGGCTCGAGATGCATGTTCAGCCACATCTGGTTCACCGCGTCGACAAACGCCTTAACACAACAGGTAGAGTTGTAATTAGTTTTTTGGACTGTACACTGCACATTAATAACAAGATTGTTTGACGATTTATCAGTAGTCTTCTACTGGTTTCCTTGACAGGTAACCTAACAACAGTACAATTATTGTTTACATTTTGTTATTTATTTCATTATTATTTAAGTGCAATATAAAGTCCCATTAATAAATTTTTACTTAAGACTACCTAATCCTAAAGTTTCATCAAATTAATACAGGTTTTCTATTACAGAACATTACAAGCAGAGTAAGCTGTCATAGAAATACGATTAGGGCTTTGCAAATAGGAAACCTATAATAATAATAAATGATTTTTATTGAATGTAGTGGTTACATGGTTTGGTACAATATTTGGACAATAAAACAAAATGTTCGTAACTTTCTACTTGTTGAAAGATAGGGTTAGCACACATGAGGGATAATGTATATACAATAAAATGATTTGGGGAAAAAAAGTTAAAAAAAAACAACCCACAGACGTTGACACACATGGTACATGAAAATCGTGAAAAAGCATGTGAATTAATTATAAAGTACATGAGGATTTTAAGAGGTCCAGTGGCCTAATTATTTGATGAGCATATGCTTTGGAAGTCTGTGTTTATATCGTTTGACTGGCAATGAAATGAGAGTATATTGGCCTAAGTTTTGAATCAGACTGTTGATGATGTTTTTATCACAAGCTTGATTGAGCGAGCGAAGCGAGCGTCTCCACTTGACTCTTATGGCTCGAATGTCTGTTTTTGTTTTGTTTTTTTCTGTTACTGCTTCGATACAGGTCGCACCGTTTCTCTGATCGACCTGAAATTTTGCACACATGTACATACCACCTAGGCGGGTTGCTGTATAGTTTTGTGGCAAAATCGTTCAAAAAGTTAAAAAGTTACATTAAAGTTAATCGAAAGTTTTTTTTTTTCAAACTAAACGGCGACAAAATCTGAGGTGGCCAAATCATTTAGAATGGCCGTCCGATCACGAATATGTTATTTTTATTTTGATCCGATAAGTAGTGTAGATGGAAATTACATTATAACAAAGTCCCGTTACCATGGCAACGGAAAGTCGCACAGCTTTTTTGGCTCATGATAGCGGTCAAACGGAGGCTCGGATCGAGTTGAAATTTTGACCATCCGCAAGTTTCGTTCCCGATTGAATGCCATTAGTTTTGTGGCAAAATCGTTCAAAAAGTTATAAAGTTACATTAAAGTTAATCTAAAGTTTTTTTTAAAACTAAACGGCGACAAAATCTGAGGTAGCCAAATCATTTAGAATGTCCGTCCGGTCACGAATATGTTAATTTTATTTTGATCCGATAAGTAGTGTAGATAGCAATTACATTTTAACAAAAGTAACGTTACCATGGCAACGAAAAGTCGCACAAGAATTCTGGTCACTGTACTGCCACCTAGAAGAAATCAAGAGTAAAATAGTTTTCCCAAAGAAATGATGTCAAGGTCCTCTAGATGGCGGTGGATTTTATCCATTCTCTCCTATTTTACAAATTTTCAGCTAAATCGGTCAAGACCTAAAAGACTTATTGGTATGTAACATTATGGGAATGTCGTACTCGGGTCGTGTTGCACGTAACGGTGCTCGCTCAACAACGCGTCCAACTGAGCGTTTTCCTAGTAGAAGTTATCGGTTAATTTGAACACGAAGTCGAAGATGGTTGGAAGTTTGAACATATTATGGATAGTTGTGATGCGCGTATACCTAGGAATGTTTCCAATCATGCGAATGCATTTGTTTTGCACTATTTGTAATTTGTTAAAGTTTGTTTTGCACATGGAGCTCCACACGGGTGCTGCGCACGTTATTAAGGGTCGGATTATCATAGTGTAGAGAAGAAGTTTATTGTTCTTGCTTAAGTTGCTGTTTCTGTTTAGAAGCGGGTAGAGTGTGGACATTGAGGCGTAGGCTTGATGTATTTTGTGGTTTATGTGGTGGGTGAAGGTGAGTTTTGAGTCGAGGTAGACGCCGAGATATTTGATCACTTGTGACCACATGACAGGTATGCCGTCAATGGACACTTCCGGTTTGAGAGATGGTCTTCTTTTCGTGAAAAAAATTGCTGAAGTTTTTGTGTCGTTTACTTTGATTTTCCATTTATGGAAGTATCTACGGAGTTTGTTTATGGCTTGTTGTAAGCGTCGTTTGATCGTGCCTGGGCGATAAGAGGAGGTGTAAATTGCAGTGTCGTCAGCAAATATGCTAATAAAAACATGTAGCATTCTAGGGATGTCGTTGATATATAGTGAGAAGAGGGTAGGGCCAAGAAGGGAACCTTGTAGCACCCCAGCTGCTATGGTACGTGTAGTTGATTTTTTAGCTTTTACTGTGACGAAGAAGCTTCTGTCTGTTTAGGAAACCTAATTTACATTTGTAGCACTTACATTTGAGATTTGCACTAGGGAGCATAATCTATTATGTCCTGAACAGGATTTATACTCCCTACATTGCCTTTTTAGTAGAACAAAGTTAATTGGCTTTCAAATACGACCAAAAGCATAATTATTACAGTCAACAACGTAAAACATATTTTTAATTATAACAGATATACCGTGGTAGTATCAGAAGTGAACTAGGTAGGGTTGATCGAAATACACGTTTCCTTACTTTTTCATGTTTGACTCAAGGAATTATTTTAACGTGGATAATATATTATAAAAAAAACTCAAATATTGTCAGCAAATTGTTTTGTTTCAAACATAAGTATAGTAGACATATCTAACGTTTAACCTTGGTTTTATAGTAGGCTACTTTATGATGCTGTTATGGTGGTACCGTACTTTAGAATATCAGAGGTCCCGGGTTCAATCACCGGTGGAGGCACTTTTTTAGTTTGTATCTAAAGTACTATTATATCTAAATTTCAACTTAATTTAGCCTATTTATTCTAATTACCCAAAGGTTGTACAGTCTAAAATCTTATTGACATAAATTTGCGGAATTGGAAGCCGTGTGCCTTCGTGGAGGGTTATACTAGGCCTAGTACCTATGGGTAGATGTAACAAACGTATTCGATTAACAAATAGCGCACACACGTATCTCTTAGCACAAGGCTGCCAAGTGTCACTCACTCTTAGCACAAGGCTGCCAAGTGTCACTCACCTGGGTCTCCGTAGAGTTGGGGACAATGGCGACCGTGTGGTTCTTGAACTGCTGGAAGTGTTCGAAGATATTGGCGTCACCTCGGGGTGTGTTCATTATGGGGAAGTTCGGGTTGGGTATTATAACCTTGATGATAATCAGGATGCCCAGAGAGTAGAGGGGTAGAAATACTTCCTGCAACACAATAACGTCATATTAATTCAGAAGTTTGTTCCCGAGTAAGATTTATGTATGAAAGTTTGTCCCACGTCTCTTGTAGTCAGGTGGCAAGAATAGTGGTGTAGGTCGGCCCAGATGACGTGGCTTCGTTTCCCGGCTGAAGATACCACGTTATTAAACTCTCTGTGTCACATCGTTTATTTCATCAGCAAATCATACAATTGGACGGATATCGCTGGCAGTATGGTCGAAGGTTGCCCATAGAGGAACGATGACACGAGAGAAATTTTTGAAAGGGTAATCAACTTCTAGCCTCTGACGTCACGGACCAGACGAATAAACCACGTTATTAAACTCTGTATAACATCGTATATTTAATCAGCAAACCATATAATTGGACGGATATCGCTGGCAGTACGGTCGAAGGTTGCCCATAGAGGAACGATGACACGAGATAAATTTTTGAAAGGGTAATCAACATCTAGCCTCTGACGTCATGGACCAGACGAATAAACCACATTATTAAACTCTCTGTATCACATCGTATATTTAATCAGCTCACCATATAGGGAAGTCTCCTCAGTCGTAGATATTAGCGCTGGTGTACAGAATCAGTAGATATTAGTTTATAACACTCTAAAGTCAAAACTATCTATTCCACAGAGGTACAAAGTTTTACGTTTACTCTCTTCTGCACTTTTATTGAGAAAAGACGTGTGACGTCATTTCTCAGTAGAAAGCGTTGTTTATTAATGAAATTTACCACGGTCTTCTAGATCACGGAGCTAAATTCACCTCTTTGCCGTTCACCAGCTTGTGTTAAAACAATAGTTCATTGTTGCCATTTTCTTAATAATGTTATCATAAAACCTTAATCGTTATAAATGTATACTCAAATATGCAAATGTTGTATCATTATGTACAAATTATTGTTTATTAGCATTTTTTAATCATATTAGAAACAAATTTAATTCTAAAAAGGCTTCAATAAGTAAGATAATCAGCAAAAATGATTTTTGTCAATGACCACACGGTGATAGGTTGTACGGTTATGACGTAATGCCCTGTTTCTCCCGCCATTATTACGTGTAAAACTTTAAGCTTACTTTTATGACTGAAAATATTTTATAAATAACAAAAATTTGATATTTATTTAATCAGAAAATGGCCCCGAACACAGTAGAATAATTTTAAAAAAAGTTGTGAGACTTCCCTATCGGACAAATATCGCTGGCAGTACGGTCGAACACTGAGAAAACTGTAATGTTGTACTGACAGGTTATGAATTATCATAACAAACTCATAATGTCACCTAAACATAACTTTTTTTATTCAAATTTAATTAAGCCAAGTTAAGCAGATCCCATTGTTACGTAAATTCGAATATTCTTAACGGTAATACATCGATGTCATCTTAACAGGAGTTTTGTTGAATGCCAACCCAAACATATTTTGTGTACATGCTAATTTAATAATGTTCATTAAGGCTATTGTACTACCTCTGGCCGATAATTTGAAAGTCGAAGAAACATATCTGAAAAGTTTGCTGAATGAAAGAAGGCCTTTAAAATAACAGAAAAAAACTGTGAATTTTTTTGGGCGGGACGTAACTTCACTTTTGGAAAGTATATTTAGATTTTTGGACAAAAGTTTAATAAACAAATCTAGTTCAAAATTAAATTTTGAGAATAGGTTTTCTGGACATAATTTATAAACACTTTTAGCTATAACTTGACAATAGCTAAAATAGTTTTCTGAAAATAACAGTTGGTGTTCGATTTTTTTTGTCAAACAGTACAAATACGAGTTTTTTCCAGTTTTGTACCGTTTCACAAAAAAATTCGTACACCAACACTGTTATTTTCAGAAAACTATTTTACCTATAGTCAAGTTATAGCTAAAGGTGTTTAGAAACTATGTCCAGAAAACCGATTCTCAAAATTTAATTTTGAACTAGATTTGTATATTACACTTTTGTCCAAATATCTAAATATAATTTTCAAAAGTGAGGTTATGTATCGCCCAAAAAAATTCACATTTTTTTCTGTTATTTTAAAGGCCTTCTTTCATTCAGCAAACTTTTCAGACATGTTTCTTCGACTTTCAAATTATCGGCCAGAGGTGGTACAATAGCTTTAAATCTGATTCCTGTGATTCGTTTACTGGAATATTCTGTTCGGTAACACATATCTGTCTTTATGTAACAGGATTTTTGTTGAAAACCCCGCGTAAATCATGGATGATGCTTGGTAGGAAGAATTTGTTGTTTATGTTTTACTAGATAGTGAATGTGCCTTAAAAACACGTTCCTATTATATGAACTGAATTTACAGTTACACGCACTATACGCGCATTATTATTCACATTATAATACATTAAAATACACCTCAGTCTTGTGAAGTTATAATTGTTTCTAGGTAGACTCACCGTCGTACTTAATAAACTGGGTTCAAAGAATATACAGAAGAATACACTGACGTTTGATATTGAAAGATATTGAGACCCGCATACCTATTGACTTGTGTTAAACTATTATAACGATATGGTTATGGATATGGATATGGATATGGATATGGATATGGATATGGATATGGATATGGATATGGATATGGATGGTGTCCCACTCGAGTACGTCGACAAGCAGCGCCTCCTCGGCGTTCACATCACAAGCGACCTCCGATGGAACGTGCACACACGACATCGGTGCGCACCAAGGCGTTGCATGGTCTGGGTTTTTTCGCGGCCCGCAACCCGGGCACGGCTGCACGCCCCGCGGCAAGAGGATGGCCGATACCTGTCGCTAGTCAAGTGCCCTCCATGACTTTCGGCCTTCCCGCCTGACACCCAACTACCATCGAGAACACTACAAAGCCTTGAGAGGGTGCAGAGAAGGGCGCTGCATTTCATACATGGCCGTAACCTCCCCTCCACCCTGTGACCAATGCGGTTATGCACAATGACCATGCACCTGCAGTACCCGATCTGGTGTTTTTTAAAGATGCCTCATTGGCGCCACTGATTTTGTGACGTGTGCGCGCGCATCATCCAGGGCCGCGTGTTGAGATGCGACGATAATAGGCACCCACCGCCTCCAACCCCCATCCGGCCAAAGGACTGCTCGGCCGACGTTGCTTTTCTTTCCGGGGGAGGGGGGGGGGGGTAGTTAACCATATGGAACGACCTGCGCCCGCCCTCAAAGCTGCTCAGTGAGTCATTTCCTTCCTGGTGCAGGGAGCACTTATGGAGAACCAACGGCATGTGCTAAATTAGTTTTTTTCACGTGCTTCATCAAGGCTCTTCGGCGGCCCACAAGATTTCACAGATTTTGAGTGTTTTAGCAAGATATTTGCTAGCGTCGACGCCGTTTCTTGTTGCAATTTTAACAAACAAGAATAAACAAAATAATAATTCAATTAAAAATTCACATATTATTCAATAAATATTTTTATATTCAATATTTTTATATTCAATATTCAATAATATTCAAAATATCCAATAATATTCAAAAAATTATTCAAAAAAAGAGTGAAAGGCGGTGGTCCACATTGGACTGTCATTGAACTTGCTCTGTCAATTTATTGATTTTTCACTAGTTTAAGATGGTATTTGATTTCTTATTTTTTGTACGTCAGAACCGAGGCATTTATATTACTATGGTAGCTGTATATCGTTATACGTAAGTACATAGTTGCTCTTCATAGGTTTGTTATTAGTTTAAAGTTTTAATATATTTGTTTTAAATTAGCATTGAAACATTTGAATTGATTTCTATGGTAACGGATACGTTGGCTCCAAGGAGCTTATCAACTACTCACTGACTTCTTTGGAAGATATGCACAACGAAGGTGCTGGTATTTGAAGGTGCACACGTGAAGAATTTTTAAATAATTTGTACTCAGTGGATTAAGTATGTATTGTCAAACAAATATGGTTGTGTCTGGTAAATATTATGTAGTGTGGTGGGTGAGAATGATTTTGGTTATCATACCTATTAAAAGTGTATTATTTAAATACAAGAAGCATTTAAATGAAGCATGGTGAACAACTAAAATATGAGAGTATGACATGGAACAGAAACCTAATTCTGGAAAGAATGCTAATCGAAAGTCAGTGCAAACTATTTCTGCTTTGACTTTTATGCATTACTGGAGCCGGGACTCTCTCTTTCAAGATTCAGAATGCTTTAGTGATGTCCGGCAAGTGTCAATCTGAATCTGAACCATCAAGCTTGGTCCTAGTAGGCCTACTAATGTTAGCTCTATGTGGAACATGTTGAACCTGAATCCAGGACCACCAGTATGGCAGCGCACGCAGTCCCACAAGTTGAACCCGTCCCATGATAATAACACCAAATTGTACTGTGTGTCAAGCATAGGACAGCGTAATTAAATATTCCCTGAATGCCCGTTTGGCCCACAATAAACACATCGAGCATGCACTGACTTGTCTTTGACAGCAGTTTAAAGGCATTTGTGCGGTTTCCAACAAGTTGTCTTTTAAAATAACTCTAACATTATATAAGAAAAGAATGTATTTGCAAATAAAATGCCTATTGAGGGTGGTGTGGGTCTACGGGGCTTTCTTTTCAACCCGCGCGAAATAGTTTTGACGTCAGTGCTGGCACGAAGTCTTCGCTCATTGCTACTGCTACGGAGGCGAGCTATTCAGTGTGTCGTTCGGGGACGTCCGAACTCCTTTGTTGCCGTTTAGTTTTGTAAATGAGACTTGTAGTTTCATATCATACGTGTTCTATATTTATACTAGCGGTGATGTAGTAGAGTGCGGATTTTTATCTCTGTATTAATATGTTCTAAAAATGTGAATCTTAGTATTGGATTGAATCAGGTAATATTAACATGTAGAATATTCCAGAAGAAAGACGAATTGCACAAGGTGAAGCCAAAGTGCGTAAAAAAAAAAAAACTTAATATAAGTTAGTCCTAATGTTGCATGACTCACATGGCCGTGCATCCGAGAGCAGGTCGGTGTCATTTTAAATATCATTAGTAGCGCATTTCTTGGAAGTTTAAGACGTAAACACATTGGTAGTAGCTGGTAACAGGTGGCACCCAGCCACGCACATCGTCTCAGCCAATGGAAACAGAGAGAATGATCTAGAAAGTTACATCAAATGATCTAATTAGTACGAGTTAGAGTATAAAGAGCTGAAAATTCGTAGGGTAAAGAGAGTAAGAAACCATACGAAGAGCCGATAGCAGTAGAAGAAGATGATACTTTGAGACTTGAAGTTATCAAATTATAAATATTACTTAGTGTTGGAGAAATAAATATGTTTTAAATTATTAATCTAACTATTGATTGGAATATATCTTGAAAAGTAAATTTTCATTTTTTTGGGCTTTAATTAAGTCACAATTTAAGTTCCCTGCGAAAGGGGCGCACCTTTGAATTTACCCATGTGTTTGAGACAAGGGTTTTGTGAGAATTTTATGAATTTTACCCCGGGTTTACCCATAATAAACTGTTATATCTATTGTTATGTTTTTTGTAATAAGTCTTTTTAATGATCAAAATCGACTCATCCCTGAGTGGGTTCTTACCCCAAAAAAAAAATTCCATTGGGTACTAGTTCCCGTGAATCCTTTTCTAAAAAATTAATATGAGGGGTTAAATTGGGCTCATTCAGTGCAGATGTCAGTGGGTTGGGTAAGGGGAACCCGTGACCAAGAGTTTTGGAGCCGGTCACCCGGGCCATACTACAGTGGTGACAGGGGGGATGCGGATTAGACCCTTTTGCGGGATTAGATCATTTTTTGGGTATTTAAAAAATTTTTTTGGGGGGATTCGACAGTGTAAAAGGAAAACGATAGAAACGTTTTTTTTAAAAATAAATTTACGGGGGTTGACAGCACTATTAACCCAAACCTGGGCAATAAACATTTTTTTAACAATCCCTGTATACCGGAGCCGGGGGGGGTTTCCCTCTAGGGAATTTTGGTCGGGGTTTTTGCATTAATCGAAAATTTTTTCGGGGGAAAAATCGGGCAAACAGTTGAAAACTTTTTTTTAGCAATAATGGGGCCCATCTTTTGTTGGGCGGGAGGGGAAACCAGAAAAAGCAAACTGGGAAAAAAACTGTTTTTTTGGCTAGAAGGCAAAGCAAAGGGAAATTTTTCAATGTAGAAACCGAGCTACCCCTCTGCTAATTACAAACAAAAAAAGCAAGCTTGACTCAGGATTTAAAAAACGAAAACAAAATTCGTCACCCAATCGCTTTAAAAAATTGTTTGAAACGCCCAAACAGAAACAATAGCCCAGAAAAATGAAACGGGGCCCTTAAGGGAAAGGGAAGGGGGAAAAAAAAACCCCGATTTAAATTTTGGGGGGGGGGGAAAGTTTAGAGCGGAAAAACAAAATCCTTTTGAAAAATTTGCAGAAAGCAATTTTTGGGCCCGCAATTTTTTTTCGCGGTATTGGGAAGAAGAAAAGAGATTTTTTTTGTTGAGTTTCCCCTTAACTTTCACAGAAGCAATCAAGATAGCGTTTGGAAATTGAAAATGTTTGCAAACCCGAGGGGATAAAAATCTGTTAAACACATTTAGCACAGAACAAGTTTCACCTACGCCCCGCAAACTAGTCCCAACCACAAACTTACGGAAAATATGCAGACAAGGATTTCCCAAAGGCCTGGGAATGCGAGAAATAATAAAAACAAATAAAAACAAAAAAAGGGGGGAAAAGGAAAACAAAAATTTTAAACTCAGGTTCAATACAATTTTTATGATGTGGGTAATTTCGGTCATTACGCCTGAGACTGCCAGCAAGGGAAGACAAACACGAAACGAGTTTTATAATTGTAAGTCCCGGGAAACTTTTTTGGCACGCAATTGTAAACAAGCAGGAGTTCACCCAAAGGACGTCCAAAACAGCCAGACAACAAGTAAAAGCCCGCGGTCCACTTAAAAATTCCAAATCAAAACAATAACATATGTTTTTATTTAATCTACCGGGTCATGTCAGCGTGATTGTTTTTCGAAAAAACAAAAGGGAACCCAGATATCAAGTAAAAAACGAAAAAGGGTTCTCGTTTTGGGGGGCGGAGGAGGGGGAACCAAAAAAAAAATTAGAGCCCCCCTGTTACTTTTTACGAGATACTGGGAAAATTTTTTGGCAAGAAAAGGGATTTATTAAAAATGGTTTGGGGGCATATAAGAAGGGAAACCTAAACGGACTGTAAACTTTTTATTGATGTGGGGGCTACTTTTTTCTTTTATACGAAAAGGGGGAAAATTTTAAACAGGGGACAACCGACTCGACCATTTTGATCAAATATTGTATGCTGCAAAACAGGAAATGCTTTTCGACCACGGGCAAAAACAGTTTTAAAGCACGGGGGGGGGGAATTTGGGGGGAACGATTTTTTACTTTTTTCCCATTCGTCTAGGAAGAGACGATATGTTTGGTGACGTAGACGGAGGGGATAGGCAAGGATTTTTTGCATGAATACAAATTCAATATATCCAAAACAAAACAATACAGGGGGAGGGAAACAAAAAGTTGTTTAAGGGAAAATTCAAAAGCTTGCCGAACAGGGGAAACCCAGTTAGTTTGCAAAGAACTAAAGGGCATATGTACAAGGAAACCCCACAATTAACCTCATTAATCAAGGGTAATAAACCAGAGAAAACCCAATTTTCAAAATTCCCCACGAGATTACAACAGAAAAGGGCGGAAATAAAGGGGAAATTTAAACCCAACAATCCCCCAAACCGGAACAGACCATTAAGACGGAGCTAAAAGAAAAAAACAGCCTACAACATTTTATACAACAAGCAGAATTGTTTAAGCCAACTTGCGATGTTTACGGGGCAAGGAAAAACAAACGAAAATTTAAATGAATGTATCGGGTTTTAGTGCGTTTAAAAGAAAGAACAACTATACCAGCTCGATGGGAGGGGGCTCGTAAAGGGTATACAACGGGGGTTTTCGGGGGGGCGATCCCCACGGGGGATAAAAAGTAAAGGGGAAATGGGGTTTTTTTTTTTGAACCAGCCATGCTAACGCATGAGGCATATTATGTCCCGCCCCTTAAACTATTTACAGAAAGAAAGCCCATAAAGTACAGTTAAAAAATCATGAATATTACGCAAACGACATAAGATACCCAAGAACACTCTGATGGGAACATTGAATCGTTTTTGGGGAGCGGGAATGGAACAATAAAAGGGAAAAAGGGACCTAGCCTCCATATCAGCCCAAGGCAAGAACAAGCCTCATTTGTAAAATAAAAAGCTATGTGGGAATTTAGCCCCATTTAAACCAGGCCCATTAAAAAAACATGCAAGAATTTTTAACTGAGTATTTTTGATTTTTTTCACAAGATAAAAAGACTTTCGGATGCACACCCCAATTTACAGCACAAATTAGATTTTTAATAGAAGGCACAAAGCCGTTAAACGCCCCCCCATACAGGATACCACATTAAAGGAAGCTATACTTGAAAAATTTCATACGGGACTTGAAGGAAAGGGAAAATTTTTTGACCCAAACTAAAGTGATGGAGCTTTCCTTTTGCTTCTGTCAAAAACCAAGAAAAAAAACCACTACCAACGGACCCATACCAGTGGGTTATTGTCGTACAGATTTTAGAGGATTAAATAGTGAAACCCGAAAACTCAAATTTGGAAAACTTCCGAATAAAACAGACCGGGACATGCTAGGAGGTGCAAAATGGGGGGGTTTTTTTCCTTTAAACTAAATCGGGGTTTTTAAAACCAGGTACTGTAAGGCCTGAGGAAAAAAGAAAAGTGGGGCATTGTGACCGGGAGAAAAGCCCTAAAATAACCAAATGGATGGGAATAAAAAACTCGGGCGGGGGTTTTTTCAAAAACTAATGCAAGTGTTTATCGGGCCCTCATAGGCATTCGTTGCATGTGTTATTCGAGGGACGTAATTGTGCATTCCCCGTACCATAGGGGAACACATCGAGGACTTGGGAAAAATTTTTTGACAGACTAAGAGATGCAAATTTTAAAATTTAAAAAACCCATCGAAATGTCTTTTTTCTAGAAAAAAATTTGGGACTTTTTAAGGCCATGTTGTGTCTGAAGAGGGAAATTAAAAACCGAATCCACGTAAAGGAAAAGGCAATAAAAGGGAAATCCAGCCAACCGATGTGACAAAAGAAAGGGGTTTCCCCCTCGGAATGTCGGGGAAATTACAGAAGACTTTAAAAAATTCCTAGGGCATCGATAGCCGCCCGGGTTAAACGGAACTAAAAAAGAAAAAAAACAGCTTTTTGAATGGGGAGGGGGGCCTCAGAGAAGGCTTTCCCACAACCCCTTAAGGACCCCTTTTATGAAAGGAAACCAGTTTTTAATTTACCCTATTTTTGGGTTTAAAGATTTTCATCTTATCTACCGACCCAGTGACGCCCGCAGTAGGAGCTGTACCTCACAGATGTAAAAGAAGGAGTAAAAAAACCATGGGTTAGCATCAAGAGTATTAAAATAACGCAGAGAAAACTACACTGGACAAAAAGAGAATTGTTAGGTTTTGGGTTTTTTGGGAAAAAAATATTTTAATGCTACCTATATAAAAATCACTTCACCATATACTGCGATCACCGCCCCTTTAGTATGGTTAGACTCATTGCAAGACCCAACTTGGGCGTTTTAGCCCGAGGGTCGTTTTCCTATTGAGAAATTTTAAATTTCACAGTCAAGTAAAAGGAAGGAAAGTTAAACACAAACGCAACATTTTTGTCAAGAATTGCATAAGGGGAAAAAAATTTTAAACCCGATTTGGGGCCAAGTATATGATAGCCCAACAAATACGAGACGAGCAAGGGAAGGGGACCGGGCACTAAAGGACGAAATAGCTCATTAACTAAGGTAACCGTAGAAACGAGACGTAGGGGCACGGGACGGGGGACAAACTTTTTGTACAAGAAAGAACTGAAAACCCAAAGAGAGGCCCAAACTAGTAGTGCCTAGAACTATGGTATTAAAGATACTAAAACCCTTTTTCATGATGCACCAATGGCAGGACATAACGGAGAAACCCCTTTGGGAGGGGAAATTTGATTAAAACACGATTCTATTGGACAGGAAGGGGACGCAAACATACCCCAACATTTTAAAACAATGCATTTCGTGTAAAAAGACGAAAGACGTCGCCCCCCCTTGCGAAAGGCCCCCCCTACAAAATTTTCCCCAGGGGCCCCCCAACCCAATCCCAATGGGGGCGGGCTGGACTTGTGGGCCCTCTCACAAGGGATTTTTGTCTGGAAAAAATTTACAACTTCCCTTTTTTAGACCTTTTCCCAAAGTATCCAAATGCATTGCCCTCGCAGACCAATCCCCAAAACCATCGCGGAAAAAAATCCCCTTTGGGTAACACAAATGGGTTTCACGCCAGGGGAATCCCGCCCAAATTTAAATTGGGCGATTGCGGAAAAAACTTTATGGGTAATGTAATAAAGGAAGTTTGTGCTCTGTTGGCTTTAAAAAAGGCTACAGACAACGACGTACAACTAAGTGGAAATCTATTTTGGAAAAAACAAGGGTACGAAATTATTTTAAAAATTAGGGAAACCAAGGCCCAAAAGAAAGACGGGGGGATAAATGGCTACCATATTGAAAATGCTACCCATATCCCCGTTTACAACCCACTGCAGTACAGGACAGTCCCCTTCTTTTTGGAATTTGGCCGTGATTTAAATTACCATTTGATGCAATCATAAAAACCCTCAAGGACGCGTTATGACGTGGGTTAAAATACCCAAATGGGCTATAGCACGCCCGCAGGACACCTTCAGAAAGGGAAGAGAAAGACTAAATTTGGGAGGGATAGACAAAATGGGGTACACGAAACCCGGGCCCACTAAGCCATCACGTATGAATTAGGAGACAAAGTGTTCCCATACACACCTAGGTTAGCCCTGGACTAAAAAAGAAGCTTTCACGCTGTATTCTGGGGCCACACAGGATTATTCAAGTTTGATCACCTTTTATTTTTTTAAAAAAAAAGGCATGTAAAGGAAAGGCCCCGGGAAAAAACTGGTACAAAGCCAATCGTTTAAAAACCCTGCAAGTTCGCAGACGAGATAGAAGCATTGGAAACAGCTAGAAAAGCAGACGAAAAAAGGACGACGAGCCCAGGATTTGTAGCTAAAGGGCAGACAAAAGGGCCGATTTGAAAAAGTAGATTTTGAGGACACGACGACGAGATTAGAGGACGCACGCAGGTAAATTGAAGGGGGAAGGAAAGTTTAGGGAACCAAAAATACAGATACCCTTTTCGAAGTTTAGGCCACTGAGAGGGCGAAGAGGAAAGACGATTAGCTAAAGGGAAAAAGGTATAAAAAGAGGAAAGGGTTTGAAAAAGATAGTGTGAGAAAAAAGTAAGGAGAAGGGGGAAAGTAGAAAGATAGGAAGATGTTTTCAAACCGGAAGGGAAAGTAAAAAAGGTTAGTTAAAAAATTTTCAAAAAAAGTAACAATTTATTTTAATTAACCAAGGGTTTAAGTTAAAAAAAAAGGGAATTGGGGATAAACAAAAAAATCGATTTAGTATGAAAAAGTAAAAATAGAGTTTATAATCCAGGGAAGAAAAAAGAAGGATAGAATTTTTAAAAAACAAATATTTTAATATAGTTGTATAAAAAAGGGGTTAATGATAAAATAAAATTTTATATTTTTTGCACTGAATAAAACTTGCAGAAATACCGGCCCTTTTAAACATTACCTGCATAAAAAAATAAAAAAAGAATGGGTTTTTGAATGACAATAAAGTGAGTGGGTTTTCACGAGGGGTAATTTGAGATTTAGAACACAGTAAAGCTGAGGGGAGAAGGGAAGACTTAAGGGGAAAATAAAATTTTTAGGGTCCCTATGGATTTTTTGACAAAATATAATTCCAAAATCTAAGGGGGGGATATCTAGCTAGGATCTCCCCCGGCAGAGGCAAATTCACGTATTACCCAAAAAGATCAAATTGGGAAACCCTATTGTACTAGGAAAGCAAAACTAGTCCCAAAAGCTCACAAAGGGAAAACAAAAGTTGGGTGCCTTTCTTTGTACATAAATAGGGACTGTACTATAAAAAATTTTTGTAATATTAATATTAGACAGGTTTTAAAAAATAAATTTGGAAAAATAATTAAGATTTTTAGTGTGGGTACAAACCCCGTAGCGATAACATGAGAGTAGTTATATTTTGTTTTATCGAACAAAGTTAGTGATCATTAAAGATTTGTTATGGTTTTGATAATTACGGGACATAAAGAGAGGAAGAGGATAAAAGAAAAAAGTCCCGTTAGTTGAATTGGCCCCTTTCCCCAAATGAAGAAAGTTTTAGTGAGCCGTAGTGATTAAAAGGGTTTAGCTAAAGGAAATTTTTTAATGGCAAGAAAAAATTGGGTTTATCGCGAACGATAGCCTAATAGGAAAGGGCAGGGAACGTGATTTAAAAATAGTACATGAAAGAAGGGTTTTATGGAAAATATGACTGAATAGAGTATTAAAGAGTTTTAATTGCAGATAAAAAAACTAAACAGCTACATGGGACATCGTCCCGAAACGAGCCAAAACAGAGACCAGCGGGGGGGGTAGAGCGTACCCTCTTGGGCAGGACTACCCTCCGGATGAGATGTCGAACAGCAAAATGGACTTGTTCAGTATAGTATAATACTTATAATGATTTTCTCTACAAGGGAAATTTAAAGGGATGATTAAATTTTTGATTTGGGGAAAATGGGATTGTTAATTAAAAAACTTGTGACCCGTCTTGATTTTGATTTAAATTGGGCTTTGTAAAAAATTTTTAAATTTCACTATATCAACACCACAATCAGAAAATTGGGACAACTAAAGGAAATTTTAAAATTTTAGTAGATACATTTGACATTGTTTTAATCAATAAAATTGCTAAAAAAAAAAAACAAAAAAACAATTACACATTTAAAAGTTTATGGAAAAAGAAACAAAAACCTAATCCAAATTGCATACATACTTAGAGTAACAACAGTAGATGCTGTAAGCCCAAAGGAAAAAAAAAAGGGTTTTTAAATTTAGAAAAAAAATGCAATAATTTAATAAATTGATTTGGGGGCTTTTTTTTTTAAAAGGGGTTTTCAGAGTTAAAAAAGTAAAGATGAAATGTCTTGTACGAAAATTTTGAGAAAATTAAATTTACATGCAGGAAAGTTTTTCGGGCCTCATTTTCGGCAATGTAACAAAACGGACGTAAAGCAAAAAAAAAAAAAAAAAAAAGGACGTAAAGCAAAAAAAAAAAAAAAAAAAAAAAAAAAGGAAGGAAGGGTGAGACAGGGCAAGCACGCACTTGTATGAATGATAAATGATTATACTCTTAAACCCAATGGTATTTGGACCCTTTATAGAACTTTTTTCATCCCTGGCGAAACGTAAATTGGGTTTGCAAACGGTTTTAAAAGGATGGGGTGGGCCGATGGAGAGCCATAAAAAGGGTCGTAAGCCTGAATGGAGCCTCTGACCCAAAAATTTTAAAAATTTTCAAGCTTGAATGAATTAAAATTTCTTAAAAAAGGAAAGTGGGAGTAGTCATGCCCGTGCGTCAGTGACACCCTGTATAAGCATAAAAAGTTTGTTAAGCCACCCATGTTGGATTTTCAGAATATTCCCTTTATAGATAATTAAATTCATACCAAATCAACTCAGAATCAATGATCATTCATTCCAAATGCCTACAAGGGGGCCCGAGAACTTAAGAGACATATAAAAAATTTTACAAAAATTCAGAACTTTTGGGCACGAAACACATAATAATTTAAAAAAAAAACAACCCCGGGGAACACTATTTCATTACAAATTTTAGAAAATAGTAAAAGAAATTTTTGGCAAGTATTCAAGTCCACACACACCTTTTGGTGAAAAATTATACTTACTAATTTACAGTTTGATATACTTTTCGCAAGCAAAAAAAGCCATTTAAAAGAATTTGTTTCATTGGTTAAATTTGGGTTTTAAGGGGTTTTCCCATTAATAACCTTTTTTTTATACGAAAAGAAATTCCATTGCCATTTAGGCCTAAGCGAAAGCAATTTTAAACCAAAATGTTTTAGTCCCCATCTTGGGGTTTACGAGAAAATTTCATAAGCCATGAATCAGGGGAAACAAAAATTAAACTACCACCGACCCGGGAAAAAAAACCCCCAAAAAAGGGGGCCGCCGTCCCTGGTCTGATTTCCCTTTTTAGGATTGCCGGGTACGGACGAATGCACTAGCAGCTTTCAAAAGAAAATTACTACGCCGTCAGGAACTTCGTGCAACATGGGGAAAGAGATCGACTATTGGGTGCAAGTTTTTTTCAACACGTAAATTTTACCAAGCAAGTATGAAACCCTGGCCGACTGAAAACGACCTTTCGACTCGCATCTACCCGCAAAAATGGACTGCGACTACCTACTCCCGCTGATGGAAATTTATCAAAACAGTGAAATGGGAAAAGTTTAAAAAAAGAAAACACTTATGACACTTTCATTCCCCCGATTACGGGCAGTGATTTGAAGCAAAAAAAACTTTTAATTCATGGACACGGTTTATATGTGTAAATTTTTTAAAGTATAATTGTAGAGGTAAGGTTTTTTAACACAAGGTTTTTTGTAAATTTTTTTGGGTATACAAAAAGATTGGGTTAATTTTTTTTAGATTTTTGAAATTTCGGGGGAAAAAAGGGTTTTATCTTTTGTAATAACAAAGAAAAATTTTAAATTTGAGGAAGGGCTATGTGGGAGAGCGGATTTTTTTTCTCTGTATTAAAATTTTTTCAAAAAGTGAATCTTTTGTATTGGATTTTAATCGGTAATATTAAAAATGTAGAAAATTTTCCCGAAAAAAAAAGACGATTGCACAAGGGGAGCCAAATGCGAAACAACCCTTATTAAGTTTGCCTAAAGTTGCTTTACTCCCATGGCCGGGGCCATCCCCGAGCAAAGGGACGAGTGGGCATTTTAAAAATCATTTTTTACGCATTTCTTTTGGGAAATTTTAAAACGTAAAAAATTAGGTAGTAGCTGGTACAGGTTGGACCCAGGCCACGCAAAATTTGCCCCAGCCAAAGGAAAAAGAGAGAATGATCTAGAAAATTTTCATCAAAAGGGCAATTAGTGAAAAGGGAAAAGGGGATTAAAGACTGAAAACGGTTTGGGGGGAAAGAAGTAAGAAAACCCGACAAGAGCCGATAGCAGTAAAGAAAATGATCTTGAACTTGTAAGTTTAAATCAATTATAAAAATTTTCTTTTGGGTTTTGGGGGGAAAATAAATATGTTTTAAAATTTTAAATCTAACTTTGATTGGGAAAATATCTTGAAAAGTAAATTCAGGGGTTTTGCATTTAAAGAAATCACAATTTAAATTTTCCTGCGCAAATGGGCGAAACCTTTTTATTTATCAGGGGTTTGAGAAATGTTTTTTGACGAATCCTTTAAGTTACACGGTGTAGGCATAATAAACTGTTATATCCCATTGTTATGATTTTATTTTTTAAAAAGTCTTTTTTTAAAGATCTTTAAACGACTCATTGGGCCCGAGTCTCTTTCCCCCAAAATTTCCCGTTAGTACGTAGTTCCCCCTCGAATCCATGCTATCAAATTAATATGCGGTTAATCGGGTCATTCCAAAATGGGAGATGTCAGTAGTTGGGTAAAAACCCGTGACCCAAAATTGTGGGGGCCGGTCACCGCCATATTTTTTTCAGTTTTCGTGATTTAGTTTTTCACTAGTGTTTTTTTAAATTTGACATTTTGATCGAGTTTTTAGTGGCAAGTTTAACTTTGTGTAGCCTGAGTAGTTTTCGAAATTTTTAACTTGTAATAATTTTCATATTTCCTTTAAAAAAAACTAAAAATAATTTTTTTGATAACCAAAAATTAAAAAACCCTTAAAGTTTTTTCTTTTGTCTCCAAAAAACCAAAATAAAAAAACAAAATTTGAACCCCTCCCAATAAAAGAAAAATTATTTAAATAACCCATTTTAAATAAATAAAACCAAAAACTAGTTAAAAACCCAGGTTTAATTTAAAATGTAAAAACAACAATCCAAAATTTTTGTTTGGTTTTTAAATAAAAAAAGTAAAAAATTTCAAATTTTTGTTTTAAAAAAAAAAATAGTTTATAAAAAAAAAGTTATAAAAAAAAATAAAAAAAAAAAAGAAAAAACCAAAGAACCCCAAAAATAAAACAAAACCCTTTTTTGGGGGGGGGGGGATTTTCTTTTTAACCCCATTTTTCCCGGGGAAAAATTTTAAAAATTTGGAGGGGGGGGAAGGGGGGGGAAATTTTAACCCCCCCTTTGTCACCAAAATTTTTTTCTTTTTTAAATTTACCCCCCCAAAACCCCCGTTATTTCCCCCATGTTTTTTTGAAAAACGCAAGTTAAAAGGGGTTAATTTTGTTTGGAAAAGGGTATTTTTCCCTAAGTTGATTTTGGACGTAAAAAAATGTCAATTATTGATTGCCTAACTAAACCATCATGTTTATAAAAGTAAGTTTTGCACAATAATAAAGACATTTTTGAAATAACTTAAATTTGTACCTCAAAAACTAAAACTAAACTTCCTGCACTCGGATCTAAAAACTTTTAAAATGCACGAAAAGTTAAATATGTTACCCACCACCCCCACCCCCAGTTCATACGCCACTGCTGGACAGATAAAACGACACGAGATACACGATAGATACTCGGCACTAGTTTCGGAAAGAATAGTATTACTCTCGTAATGATTAACTTTAAGTCAAACAATATTATGGAAATCAATCCAGAAATTAAAAAATCCATCTCTGCGGGGTAAATCAATTGCACCTACGGCAGTGTTTACCGATTAATGAAATTGAGAAAATCAAACAATAAACCATCGAAAATGTGAAATCTGATCTTCCATAATATGAGTCTTTTGGCCACCTTTTACGTTCGAAAGTTGACAATACGGGAGTACAGATTCATGTGAAACGTCAATGTTTGGTAAAGTGTTGAATGTTACATTTTTGTTATACTATAAAAACTTTAATTTAGTTAGTATTCAGAAACAGTGATATTTATCTTGTTCTTTCAACATGTAAAATCGGTTATTAGAAGTGTCAGGGCGGCAATGCCACCCCTAGGAAATTCGCCATAAGCGGCCGCTTACGGCACGGCTGCGAGCTTGAGCGAGACCGTCCTCGGCTGGAGCCAGCCTAGCAGTTAGCCCTGCAGTGACGTCACCATAGGCGGCCTACGCGCTGTGCAGGGCTTTAGTAAAAGCGTGATTATTTGAGTTCCATAAGTCTCAGCGACCTGGATTTTGTTGTATTGTTCTTGAATTGAATCAAGGCACCTTCTGAGGAGCTTGTTATGCAAACCAAGACAATTCCTTTAATTCAATCAAGAGAGGAATTATTAATTGGGTTTGCAGGCAATGCACTATGCCAAATATAGATGATTCTTATTTCGATAATTCAGCTACTGCAATCTTGGACAACTCCAGCGGGGATGTGCCATTGAAAAATGTGGGAGAGAAACTGACCTGTCTTAGTTTCAATGCACGAAGTCTAAAGAATACTAAAAGGCAACCTGACATAGCAGCATGGCTGAATACTCACAATCCAGACATTATGACCATTTGTGAAACCTGGTTGAATGAGAGTGTGGGTAACGGTGAAGTTCTCCCAAATGGTTATATAATATGCAGGAAAGACAGGGTTGTTGGGGGTGGAGGAGATGTTTTGGTGGCAGCTCGGCCGGAGTTGAAGCCAACTCCCATGTCTTGTTTTGAAACAACGGCTGAAGAAGTCTGGGTTCAAGTTACAATCGATAATTTTAACGTCTTAATAGGATCAGCATACAGACCGCCAAAAGCATCCCAACATGTTAATGAAGAACTATTAACCTCTTTGAAACTAGTTCAAGACCACCAACATGAATACTCTGCAATTCTACTATTAGGAGACTTCAACATCGCTGTTAAATGGAATTGTACTCCTCCAACAGCTGAAAATAATCTTGCGGAATCGTTTCTATCTTCTTATTATGACCTATTTCTTCAACAGTTTGTGACAGAACCAACCCGTGTAACAGTGGCAAAAGAGTCAATTCTTGACCTCGTTTTGTCTAATAATCCTAATTTAATTGACAATGTACAGACAATCCCTGGAATTAGTGATCATCTGGCAGTAAAAGTTGAACTGTCGCACAAAAAAAGTCATTACCAAAATGTTATCTAAGAAGAGCTTTGATTACAAAAGAGCAAATTGGGACCTTCTTAACGAACTTATAGCTGAACGGATGCCAACTTACTTTAACAATGATATAGAAACTTCTTGGCAGGAATGGAAGAGAGTCTTCTGGGATTGTGTAAATGATACTATACCCACTTGTATATTCAATGGAAGGCAACGGGTTCCGTGGATTAGCAAGAGTATTGTTAGAAACCTGAAAACACGGAATAAATTGCATAAAACATGGAAGAAAAGTGGTAATGATCAAGACTGGCACAACTATACCACACACCGGAACAAAGTTAAGACTGAAATACGCAATGCCCACAATAAATACATTTGGAATTTATCCACATCTAATTCTAAACAATTATGGAAATATATACATTCTAAAAATGGACTTGCAGCTCCTCTCCATTTTAAAGTCCATGGCATGCTTGAATCGAACCCTAAAAAGTTATGTGAAGCATTTAATAATAATTTCAAATTAAATTTTACTCCCGCTTCTGATGGTGCAACTGAATCACCAGATATTCACCAAAATACTGTGCCGCTAGAAACACCACGAATCATACACAGTACAGTGAGAAGGCACTTAAAATGCCTTAGGGTTGATTCAGCTACAGGGCCAGATGGTATTCCTCCAATGATACTTAGAATGTGTGCGGCATCTGTGTCACCATCTTTATGCAATATATTTAACCTATCTCTTTACTTGGGAAAAGTCCCTTCAGACTGGCGTGTAGCAAATGTAATACCGATTTTTAAAATTGGCATGAAAGAAGACATTTTAACTACAGGCCGATATCATTAACATCAGTTGTTTGTAAAACTTTGGAACGTATCATTTCTCGAGAAGTTTTAAATCACATCACAAGGGCTAAAATCCTTAATGAAAACCAGCATGGATTTGTTCCAGGTCGGTCTTGCTCAACTCTTCTTACCAAGGTTATTAATAACTGGCAGTATGCTCTTAAAGATCCAAAGTGCAAGCAAGTAGATGCAGTGATGCTAGATGAGCTTTGATTTAAAGTCCCCCACTGAAAATCAGTTATATAACTGAGTGGGTAGACTCAAAATAAAATTTATTTATTTATTTATTTAGATTGGTCAAAAGCCTTTGACCAGATTTGGTCAAAAGCATTTGACCAGATTCCGCATAATTTTCTACTTAAAAAACTGTATTACTATGGCATACGTGGTTCATTACATTCTTGGTTGGAACATTTCCTTAAATGTAGAACACAAAAAGTAACCTTCCTAGGAGCGGAATCATCCTCAGTAACTGTGACTTCTGGAGTACCTCAAGGTTATGTGTTGGGCCCGTTGCTTTTGACATATTTATGATGGATTTACCCCAAAGCGTTTCCTCAGAAATAAACCAATTTGCTGATGACTGAACGATGTATAGGAAAATATTTACGAAAGATGACCCAGGTGCACTCCAGACCAATTTGGACAATATAAACACTTGGTTTGTTAAAAATGGAATGAAGCTGAACCCTTTAAAGAGTGTATTCATCAGATTCTCTAGGTCTAAGAACCCATTGCGTTGCAGTTACTAAATAAACGGTTTGCCAATACTGGAAAAGAATGGTGTCAAGTTACTGGGTATCACAATAACTAGTGATCTAAAATGGAATACGCATACTGAAACATTTAGTGCTAAAGCCTCCAGAGAACTCTATTTTATTGCAAGAAACCTTCATCATGCTCACTTCAGTATTAAACTTGCTGTATACTTAGCATTAGTGAGACCTCATCTCCTTTACGCCTGTCCAGCATGGGATCCCACATCAGATATTAACAAAACAAAATTGGAGCGTGTACAAAGTCGAGCAACGCGCATTATAGCTGCAAAGACAAAATTTCAAAGTGACGGTGCTACTGCTAGACGTACATCTTTAGACATTCCATTGCTTGAAAGGTACAGGAAAAAAGTATAACTGCAATTTCTATGGGGAATGTTACACGGTACTATTGATCTGGACCCATACGCAAGATTGCAAGTCTGTAGTCGTGGAGCAGAACTTGGTAGAGGCTTAATTCTCAAGCCTCCATTTGCAAGAATAGCTTACCAAAATGGCTTCTACTACAGGACTTGTTTTGAATGGAATGCTCTTCCTTTGGAGTAAAGGGAGATTCGCTCATTAGACTATTTTAAATCTGCCCTAAGCACACATGTTTTTGCATTACAAAGATAATTCTACAGCTTCTTTTCACTGATTCATTTTTATTGGATGAGCGAAGCGAAGACTTCAATTTCACTGACCCCCAAAAAAATTTAGCTCGGTTGTTTTTTTGTTTGTTTTTTTTTTTTTTTTTTTTTTGTCTGTTTGTTTGCACGATTCCGGGCAAACGGCATATGCGATCTTGATGAAAATTGAGGGGACCTTCGAAATCACGAAACTTAGACGGTTGCTACGTTTTTGGGTACAATCAAAGAAATATTTCTCATGAATATCGCACTTTTTACGATTTTTTCCGATTTTTAGTGCAATATTTTCGAGACATTTGGGCCGATTCTGACCAAAAAGGGTTTAGGCTTTCAACGTTTATATTTCACATGGACATTAAGGTAATGGTGATGTATTGCTTTCTGAAAGAAAAATTGGAAAAGTTGTCAGAATCTATAGAAATAAAGCTTTAAATATAAGTTTTTTGACTTTTAGTGCGGGTATTTTCGTGCCATTTGGGCCAATTCTGACCAACGGGTGGGCCTTTAACGTTCATATTATACATGGACATTAAGGTTACGGTATGTAGTACCTTTTTAAAAAAAAAAGTTGAAAAAGTTAGCCAGAATCCCTAGAAAATAAAGCTTTAAATATAAGTTTTTACGGTAAATAATACCAATTGAAAGGTAACAAAAGGAATTTGACAACAATCACTTACAAGCGTAGGTAGCAAACAAAGCACTTGCAAAAGTAAAGATATCCCACGCAAACTAAAAACTTTAAAAAGCTCATCCATCAACGCGGCGGGACTTAAGCGTTTTCCTAGTAATAATTCATTGAAGTGTATATTTATTTACTTATTTTCTATATTTTATAGGTTTACTAATGATTGTAATAATGTTGTTATCTTTTATTATATTTATTGTTACAAGGAAAACGCTAAAGTCCCGCCGCGTTGATGGATGAGCGTTTTTGGTAAGTTTTTAGTTTGCGTGGGACCACTTTTCCTTTGCAAGTGCTTTGTGAATGCATTGTAGGCGATTGTTGACGAGTTTCTAAAAGTTACTTCTTTAATTTTTAAACCTCAAAAAAAAATCATATCAAAACCTTTATTCTATGGATTCCGACTAACTTTTTCAACTTTTTCTTTCAAACGTACTACATCACCATAACCTTAATGTCTATGTGATATATGAACGTTGTAGCCCCACCCGTTTGGTCAGAATCGGCCCAAATGTCACGAAAATATCGCACTAAAATTCGAAAAAAATCGTAAAAGTACGATATTCGTGAGAAACATTTCTTCGATTGTACCCAAAAACGTGGCACGTCTATAAGTTCAGAAATTTCGAAGGTCCCCTTCAATTTTCATGAAGATCGCATATGCCGTTTGCCCGGAATCGTGCGAACAAACAGACAAAAAAACAAACAAAAAAAAACAAAATTTGGAGCTAAATTTTTAGAGGGGTCAGTGAAATTGAAGTCTTCGCTTCGCTCGCTACGCTCGCTACGTTCATCCAATAAGGTTGGCAATCACCAAGTGTGTTTGGAGCTCTGCTCTTTTCTGCCATCCTCGTGATACATTTAATCAATGAATGTGTTACGGAACAAATAATAAAAATAAAAAAAATAAAAATAAAAATAAAATACTGAGACCCAGAACCGAAACACGTCCACTTAGTAATTTTGGTCGCAATTGAGTCTCAGAATACTTAGTTCCACAGTGTGGCTTCTTTGAGCTAGGTTTGTAAATCACTTGGCTTGCTCTATCACTGCGAGCGGATAAAAAGGCAATTCACGATACAGTATGTAGATCACCTGTGACCGTTACACACTTACACACAACTACAACAACCAGCTTCAACACGCGAGATGACGAGTCATATCTTACAAGTGGCGATATTAGAGTCGCTGGCCACGTGTGAAAGTTTTATCACAATTTCACTTTTGTCATGGCAATAGCTATACGTATGGTTTCCTCGTCAAATGTGAAGTTAACATAAAAGAAAGGATAATCAACCACCTAATAAAGTTCGGACGTCAACGCAAACTATATTGATCTTTAGTATAGAAAACGTTATTGACAAGGTAAACGTAATTGCATAAAAAAAAGCTTTACAAAACGTTATCGGGACGGATATCGCTGGCAGTACGGTCGAAGGTAGCCCATAGACGAACGATGCCACGAGAGAAATTTGTGAATAAGTAATCCACACATAACAAAAACTTGTAGAAATACAGCCAAACCTTACACACTCAAAAGGAATGAGATCTAAAAAAAGGGCCAAGCTCATCTACCCTTCCACATAAACGTACAGTGTCCCATAACAGCATCCTCGAAAAGCTTGGCAAAATAGAATTTGCGATTATTAATTTAACGTAATAGTTTATCCAAGTTCTTTTTTTCTAATTAATTTAAACGTAATAACATGCAAATTCTATTTTGCCAAGCTTTTCGAGGATGCTTTTATGGGACACTGTACGTTTATGTGGAAGGGTAGATGAGCTTGGCCCTTTTTTTAGATCTCATTCCTTTTGAGTGTGTAAGGTTTGGCTGTATTTCTACAATATTTTGTTATGTGTGTGATCTCATTACTTTTTCAAGTTCCATTACTAAATTATTTGTTAAAATATAATATTTTTATCAAAGTTGATTTAAATTCTATGGTATTAGCAGTAAAAATATAGGATGTAAAATATCTAGACCCGGATTCATGTACATCCTGGGTATAGGTGGTATAACCATGGTATAACGACGGTATAAGGACTGGACCCCAATTCTTGAGTTCGTGGGAGATGAGTTGAAAACGCAATTTGAAAACGAAGTCGTTTTCGTTTTCGAAGGAATTGGTATTCTTGAACGGTATCGTGGAAAACGTCATGGGTTGTGAGTTGAAAGCATTGATATTAAACCCCTTATATTGGATGTCTATGGTTGAAAGAGTATCACGAAATCCAAACACTTTAAAAAGATTTGCGTATAGCAAAGAGCTCGAAAAAGTTCTATATTTATTCTAGATGGCAGTGCCTTCATAAACGCGGGCCAATCGAAAGACGAGTTGTATGAAATGATTTGATTGTTGCAATTATGTAAACAAACAGATGAGCAAGCTCATAGAACAATGTTGTGCTGGCATAGGGTTGGCTAGGCTTGTCAAACATGTAATGTAAGTATGAATTTTACTAGTCCTATAGCCAAATGGAACTTTAGACCTACACTTTTGCATTATAAATAATTTTCCACATCTGGGCCTAGGCCAGGGACGGTTTCTGATTTGTTTTATGAGAGTATAATGACAACTTTTCTCGTTTCACACATAGAAGCAAAATTTAAAATGTCCGCCATTTGTTAACGTATCGCACTTTCCCGCCTAACTCTGCTTATACCGTCAACAAGTGTCAAGTAACTATGGTTACTTGTTGATTGTATGACAAGTGTTTAAGGCTTATTTTAAAACCCTTATTTGGAAGCCTTCCAACAAACTTTTTCAACTTTTTTTTTCAAAAGAGACTATATTTCTATAACCTTAATGTCCATGTAAAATATGAACATTGTAGTCCCACCCGTCTGGTCAGAATCGCGGGCCGACGTATTAGATGTTAGCAGTAGCAGTAGCAGTAGCAGTAGCAGTAGCAGTAGCTAACATCCTTAAAGTGATTTTGAGCATGTTTCAAGCCATTTTTTCACCAAGAAGGAATAATCGTACCCCAATAAAATTTGGCATGTGTTGTCAGGTACCTAAATCCCCTCGAATGTGATAGTTTTCAAGTTCACATCACGTTACATGACGGCTGGGTAACACCTCGAAATCAAATCACCCCAACTCTGCTTGGTGTATAAGGTGCTTGAGTGTGTAGCGCACCGCGGCTTGGCTGCGGCGCCCTAACGGGCACCTAGATCCACACATAAAACACAGCCTTGCAATGAAGACTGCAATTAGAAATGATTCAATAGAATGTGGTGTCGGTGCATGTAAAGGGGCTACGTACCATTTAAGGCACCCACAGTGTGACCCATGTGTTGAGTACCCAGGAACATCCCCTTTCCTCCCCTATACCTCAGGCTGGATCAAGCCCAGTATGGGGAATGATACCGGGTATTCAACACATGGCTCACTCACTCGTCTATCAACGACTTTGGCGTTTCCCTAGTCTAGTTGGCTAAGGCGCCCTCATACCAGGAAAGTGGGTGACCTGGGTTCAATCCCCTGGTCGGATAAGATTTAGTAGTTTATGGATTGTATTTAAAAAAATATTAAACATATTTTGAAACGCATATAACGCAGTTTAGTCTACATCAACTGTGACGATACTATGGAAAACATAGTACAAAATACGAGTAAAAATTGCACGGTTTACTCAATTTCCCAGCGAAATTTGGGGTTACCTTAAACATGCAAGTTTTGATAGACCTAGTTTGTCACTGCATAACTGCATTAAAAATATTTTTCCACTGCCTCCATTGCAACCGAGTAACATCTAAGAAGCAGTGATTTTTTCAAAAGAAAAACCATTGTCGTTAAAAGAATTCCTACACATGATAGGCCTATTTTTCAGTTTATTATTCTTGTAGGTTTAAATCGAAATGGATTGTGCTCAATTTGTTAGCAGTTCTCAGTTACCTGGTCACGGATGTATGTTTAAAATTTCAGGTCAATCTATTTAGTCGTTCGGCCGTATGGGACCGGACAGACATACACACAGACATGTATGGACACTGGACAGTCACGAGAAGGCTCGATCGAGTAGCGTTATAAAGACTTCGTTTCGCTGCGCTCACTCGTCTAATAACACAAAAATACCTATTTATTGTTTTGACCCCCACTCGTATGCACCTCAAATGTCAATTAAAATAAAGATCTGGTCCCAGGGTAGAATAGGCCCAGAGCATGGCTTTGCTAATCGAAAAAGGCGATTCAAGAGAAAAAGTCCACCTCGCAAACATCAGCTAGCGAGAGAGGAGTATCGTTATTACTCCTCGAAACTAGAGGCGAGCTCTAGCAATCGTCGTCGGAGACACCTCTCCCTTCCCTTGACGACCTCCCCGACGACGATGACAATGACACAACAAACGATGACAAAGACGATGACGACTGCGACGTGAGAAACCCCCTTTCCTCCGCTTACCCGTGGCTGGTTCTGATCAGCATGGGTCCCTCCCCCCCCCCCCCCCCCTAGGTTAGAGTGGTGCATTATGACCTATAACGGTTGACGCGTCTTTAATCCCAATAAACCAAACAAAATCAAATGGTTTTAGCTTTGTTATTTTGGCTTCTCAAACTTTATCCATTATCCAATATCCATTTATCCATTATCCACGCCAATCCGTTTCTCAACAAAACACGAATTAAATAATTTGTTATATTTTCATTATCTCAGCTTCCGGTCATCTAATCCAATTACCGTTTGTAAAGCAAATGGCCACTGAGATGACTGACATCGGTGCAAATTTTAGCTCCTCAAACATTAACCATTGAGCGCCCACAAACCGACACGTCATTCTGTAACTCTTTGTCAATCCGTTTCTTACCAAAACACGAATTAAATAATTTGTTATTTTTGCATTATCTAAGCTTCCGGTCATCTAATCCAATTACCGTTTGTAAAGCACATGGCCACTGAGATGACTGACATCGGAGCAAATTTTGGCTTCTCTAACATTATCCATTGAGGCCCCATCAAACTGATACGTCCTTAACCAGCCAGCCAGCCAGCAACCCACCCACCGTGTAAGTGCCAATGTAGGCGTGCGGTAATAGGCGCTTATAGTGGAAGCGGAGCCGCGCGTGTCTTGGCCCGGTGCGCTTCCGCGCACCTATTACGGCCATCGTTGCCCTTCGGCTCCAAAGTCACCATGCCATAACTTTACACTATGAACCCAAAGGACATAGTTTACCATGGCATTATATAAAAAGAATCAAATTAAATTTAATGATCCTATAAATCCATAGATATTAAAAACCTATAGTAGGCTAGATTAGCAGTCTCCAATACCTCCGCACAGGCGCGAGCGTCCAATCACTCAATTTCAAGATGGCGATTTGGCGTTTTAATTTATGCTTTTTTAATGCAATAAAGTATTTAACTGGATTGTTTGATATGGTTTTAGCTTGTGCAGCATGGGATTGAACAAACAGAAACAATAAGAAGTTATTGCATAAGGGAATTTAGTAATCATTTGGTGTTAATGGCTAGTCCGTATACTCACCTGTCAACCTGACGGCAATCTTGAGAACTATTTGGGCTACAAATCGCTCCCATTTACTTAACATGCAAACAGGAATTTCACGATGGCTTCTAATTGTCACGGAAGTGGATTAATGACTGCGGATCTAGCCTACTACAATAGGTGTTTAATATCTATGTATAAATCACACTATAGCAAACGTCGGATTAAAACGCAGTTCATCCTGAAACTGAAGCAGTTATAAACCAAGTCCAGGAGTCCCACGACACACTGCCTCCAGGTCTTAAGCTGATCACAATCTACACTTTACACTCGTTAGTTAGTTAGTTACTCACTGTAGTGTTGAGATTTGCCTAAATGCTTTTACTTTTAACGGTTTAAACTTTAACTTCCAAGCACCGTGATTCCCTTGTAGTCATCCCGTAGGTAAACCTCCCATCCTGAGGGTTACGTGCTGCACTGAGCGAAATACAGCCTGACAGGGCAAACATGGAGTGATACATGGCTGCACATAATCAGACCATCTAAAACGAATCGCCCATTGCGATAGATCGATCGATATAAGCGTTCTTCAGTGTATCCCTCGACTCTGAAGTCGAATCGATTCGATACGAGACCCACATGGTATAATCCCATCTGGTATTGCCTTCCCCTTCAACCGGTTGAGAATTCGATGCGAACCTCGCACTGATAACAATATCTTTGACTCGCGTTCCTCAGAGAAATGAAAATACAATAACAGTTTCTGTGTTGTTTTTTGTCTCTATCACATACTGGATGAATTCTAATCATATTACGGTATGTATCAAATAACATTGTAAAATAACAAAGCTTGGTAGTGTTACAGAGATAATAGTCAGGAGGAAATTTTGAAATTTCATATCGCGACATCGACCATAAAACCGTTAAATATACAGTCCACGATCCACCTGGGCCTAGATGGGAGATCGCACACGCCACTTCAAACATCACCTGATGCTTTCTAGATGAAGGAGATGTAGGGGTTTATAAAACAATCTCTTAAACTAAAAGTCGGTTATTTTGAGTTGATGTGAGATAATAAAATTAGTAAATAATTATGTAACTGATTTTCAATAGGGGACATTACATTTAAAACTGACAACCTGTATCGACAAGGAACAATGACCAACTAGAGACCGGCATATTTAAGTAGGAAACACCGATCAATCAGGCTGGACACGATTCCACCCGCGGACAGTGCTAGACACAACAATGTTAGTTAATTCGGAACAACATTAGAATTTATTATAAGTCTCGTTGCTAGGACGGCTCCAAAAACATCGTTCACACATTCCTAAGCCATGTCTTGAGTCCACGTCAGAAGTTAAAACACTTCTGCCTAAAGCGGGAATCGAACCCTGATTCTCTGCATTCGACGTAGAGCCTCTATCCACAAAATCATTGAGCAACAAAAAAAAAACAATATTCTGATAAAAAAAATTAGTGTAAGCGTAGGGTTTGCTAAAAGGCCTTTATTTCACCCTAAAACACGATAACACTAAACTATGAGGAACAGCGTATACCGCCATTAGCTATGTGATAAACTTGAGGCTAAGTGAACGTAATCCAATTTGAGGTCGGTAAAAACACATTTGCTAATTATTTCAACAGCAAGGTGCTTTTGCTAGCCGCAACTCGAAGACAAATATCGTTTCACAATATGAAGATAGTTATTTTAACAGTTCAATTACATAGTTTTTCAGTTTTTGCTCGAAGAAAGCAAACTTTTATTTACGTTTTGATAATTATTCAGTGTTTACTGATTTTTCCCATTTGGAAATCATCATTCGTAAGATGAACTTATGAAATTAACATGGAAAATCGAAATGATGAACTCTATCTAAGTAACCCAACTAACACGCTTATATAACAGAGTCTAACCTCGTTACTGTACCATGGTCGCTGTGCAATCTATTTCTCTAGAGTTAAACACGCTGAGAAAATCTGAGCCAGAGTAACAATGAGAAAACTATACCACAAGCAATATAAATACTCGGTGGAGGTTTACGTGGGGTGTGGGTAGACTACTTATAAACTGAAATCATGATGGGAATAATTGATTTGTTTTGACGTGGGAAGGAGATAGAGATAATAAGGAATATGAAATGAGAGAATTATTATCTCTAACACACATTCATGACAACAATGAGGATGTTAAATCTACGTTGATGAAACTATAACTTTAAAGTAATCTGCAGAACGTGATTCTGGGAGTTAAGGAAGAGTTTGAAAACTAAGTTGTTGAGGCAAAGCAGTAAAATGAGCATAGCTGCTTTTAATGCAAGAAGTAATTTGAATAACATCTATTTATAATTCTTTCTATCCCCGGCCGGGAAAACGTTTACGACAGTTGCTAGCACAAACATCATAATATATAATTAAGAACATGGTAATCGAAACTTAAAACAACAAATCGGAAATGCATTGCATATATCCTATTTCATCAAGTTCACGCGTTTTTCAGGTTTAAAAACAGTTTGTTACCGTTTAAGGACTCAATTAACTTCCAATATTTCTTATCGTGAATTATTTATTAGTGTATTGTACTTTTACACTGCTCTTATACGTAGGAAGTTATATTTTCATGTTTTTTGTTCCTGAGGTTTCTTGTTTATATCGAATGACATTGACATATTAAATGTCGGTACATGTGGTTTGTACAATTTATTTTTTATTTATTTATTGTTGGATGAGCGTAGCGAGCGAAGCGAAGATTCCATTTCACTACAATGGAGAAAAAAATCTGGAATGTTTTTTTTTCTTTCTTTCTTTTTTTTAAATTTTTGTGTGTTTGTTAACACGATTCCAGCTAAACCGATACTCCGATTGCGATATAATTTTATGGAGGCCTTCGAAATCTCTAAACTTAGAACTGCCACGTTTTTGAGCGCAATCGGGAAATTTTTTCTCATAAAAAACGCAATTTAAGATTTTTTTTCGATTTTTTTAAAAATTTATTCGACTTATAACACCTACATGCATTATCCGATTGTAATGATTTTTTCACAGAACCTTAATTTTATGAATTTAGATAAACAAGTGAAATTTGAGCGTAATCGAAAAATTATTTCTCATGAAAATCGAAATTTTACGGGTTTTTTCTTATTTAAAACAATTCTTTGAGTTATAAAACCTACATGCTTTATCCTATTGTAATGATTTTTTCACAGAACCTAAATTTTATGAATTAATATACTCGTGTTAAATTTGAGCGCAATCAAATAATTATTTCTTATGAAAATTGCAATTTTAGGATTTTTTTCTTTTAAAAAAAATTACGATTTATTAAAAAAATTAAGTTATTTTTTTATTTTATTTAATCTATTTTAAAAAAAATCTTCGACTAAGTAATGATTTTTTCACAGAACAACAGAAAATCCGCGTAACACATGGCAGCTCAATGCACCAATTATGCTCATCCTACAACGCGGCGGAACTTAAGCGTTTTCCTAGTTTTAACACATTGATGTGTTATAGGTAGCTAAAAAAAGGAAAAGCCCCATTTACATTTTTGGATGAGCGTAGCGAGCGTAGCGAGCGAAGCGAAGATTCCATTTCACTACACTGGAGAAAAAAATCCGGAATGTTTTTCTTTCTTTTTTCTTTCTTTTTTTTCTGTTTGTATTATTGTGTGTTTGTTAACACGATTCCGGCTAAACCGATACTCCAATTGTGATGAAATTTAATGGAGGCCTTCGAAATCTCTGAACTTAGAACTGCCACGTCTTTGAGCGCAATCGAAAATTTTGTTCTCATAAAAAACGCAATTTTACGATTTTTTTCGTTTTTTTGAAATTTTATTTTACTTATAACACCTACATGCTTAATCCGATTTTAATGATTTTTTCACAGAACCTTAATTTCATGAATTAAGATATTCTTGTGAAATTTGAGCACAATCGAAAAACTATTTCTCATGAAAATCGAAATTTTACAGTTTTTTTCTTTTTTAATTCAATTCTTTGACTTAAAACAACTACATGCTTTATCCTATTGTAATGATTTTTTCACAGAACCTTAATTTTATGAATTAATATATTCGTGTAAAATTTGAGCGCAATCGAATAATTATTTCTTATGAAAATCGCAATTTTACGATTTTTTTCTTTTTTTTACAATTACGATTAATAAAAAAATTAAGTAAATTTTTAATTTTATTTAATTTAATTTTAAAAAAATCTTCGACTTAGTAATAATTTTTTCACAGAACAACAGAAAATCCGCATAACACATGGCAGCTCAATGCACCAATATTACGCTCATCCAACAACGCGGCGGGACTTAAGCGTTTTCCTAGTAATCTGTAGCAACCTACTCAATACTAATAGGATGAGCGTAGCGAAGATTCCATTTCACTACACCGGAGAAAAAAATCCGGAATGTATTTTTTTCTTTCTTTCTTTTTGTATTTTTGTGTGTTTGTTAACACGATTCCGGCTAAACCAATACTCCAATTGCCATTAAATTTTATGGAGGCCATCAAAATCTCTGAACTTAGAACTGCCACGTATTTGAGCGCAATCAAAAAATTATTTCTCATGAAAATCGCAATTTTACGATTTTTTCGATTTAAAAAAAAATTATTCGACTTATAACACCTACCTGCTTTATCCAATTTCAATTATTTTTTCACAGAACCTTAATTTTATGAATTAAGATATTCGTGTGAAATTTGAGCGCAATCTAAAAATTATTTTTCATGAAAATCTAAATTGTGCGGGTTTTTTCTTTTTTAAAACAATTTTTTTTGACTTATAACACCTACATGCTTTATCCTATTGTAATGATTTTTTCTCAGAACCTTAATTTTATGAATTTATATATTCGTGTGAAATATGAGCGCAATCGAATAATTATTTATTATAAAAATAGCAATTTTTCAATTTTTTTAAAATTATGATTAATTTAATAAATAAATAAATTTAAGTTTATTTTTAAATTTAATTTAATTTTAAAAAAATCATGAACTTAGTTATAATTTTTTTACAGAACAACAGAAAATCCGCATAACACATGGCAGCTCAATGCACCAATTACGCTCATCCAACAACGCGGCGGGACTTAAGCGTTTTTCTAGTACTTGGAAAACGCTTAAGTCCCGCCGCGTTGTTGGATGAGCGTAATTGGTGCATTGAGCTGCATTGTGATACGCGGATTTTCTGTTGTTCTGTGAAAAAATTATTACTGAGTCGAAGATTTTTTTTAATTAAATTAAATAAAATTAAAAATTAACTTAATTTTTTTAACAAATCGCAATTTTTACGTAATTTTAAAAAAAGAAAAAAATATTAAAATTGCAATTTTCATAAGAAATAATTATTCGATTGCGATCAAATTTAACACGAGTATATTAATTCATAAAATTAAGGTTCCATAAAAAAAACATTACAATAGGATAAAGCATATAGGTGTTATATGTCAAAGAATTGTTTTAAAAAGAAAAAAACCGTAAAATTTTGATTTTCATGAGAAATAATTTTTCGATTACGCTCAAATTTCACACGAATATCTTAATTCATAAAATTAAGGTTCAGTTAAAAAATCATTACAATCGGATAAAGCATGTAAGTGTTATAAGTCGAAGAATTTTTTAAAAAATCGAAAAAAATCGTAAAATTGCGTTTTTTATAAGAAAAATTTTCCCGATTGCGCTCAAAAACGTGGCAGTTCTAAGTTCAGAGATTAAAAAGCCCTCAATAAAATTTCAACGCAATCGGGGTATCGGTTTAGCCGGAATCGTGTTAACAAACACACAAAAATACAAAAAAAAAGAAGAAAAAAAAAAACATTCCGGATTTTTTTCTCCAGTGTAGTGAAATGGAATCTTCGCTTCGCTCGCTACGCTCATCCAACTAATACATTGCAATTAAACTAGGAAAACGCTTAAGTCCCGCCGCGTTGTTGGATGAGCGTAATTGGTGCATGGAGCTGCCATGTGTTACGCGGATTTTCTGTTGTTCTGTGAAAAAATTATTACTGAGTCGAAGATTTTTTTTAATTAAATTAAATAAAATAAAAAATTAACTTAATTTTTTTAATAAATCGTAATTTAAAAAAAATAAAAAATCGTAAAATTGCAATTTTTATAAGAAATAATTATTCGATTGCGCTCAAATTTAACACGAATATATTAATTTATGAAATGAAGGTTCTGTAAAAAAATCATAACAATAGGATAAAGCATGTAGGTATTATAAGTCAAAGAATTGTTTTAAAAAGAAAAAACCCGTAAAATTACGATTTTCATGAGAAATGATTTTTCGATTATGCTCAAATTTCACACGAATATCTTAATTCATAAAATTAAGGTTCTGTGAAAAAATCATTACAATCGGATAAAGCATGTAGGTGTTACAAGTCGAAGACATTTTTAAAAATCGAAAAAAATCGTTAAATTGCGTTTTTTATAGAAAAAATTTCCCGATTGCGCTCAAAAACGTGGCAGTTCTAAGTTCAGAGATTTCGAAGGCCTCCATAAGATTTCATCGCAATCGGAGTATCGGTTTAGCCGGAATCGTGTTAACAAACACACAAAAATACAAAAAAAAAAAAAAAAAAAAGAAATAAAAAAAAACATTCCGGATTTTTTTCTCCAGTGTAGTGAAATGGAATCTTCGCTTCGCTCGCTACGCTCGCTACGCTCATCCAATTAACTAGGAAAACGCTTAAGTCCCGCCGCGTTGTTGGATGAGCGTAATTGGTGCATTGAGCTGACATGTGTTATGCGGATTTTCTGTTGTTCTGTGAAAAAATCATTACTAAGTTGAAGATTTTTTAAAATTTAATTTAATTAAATAAAAAAATAATTTTAATTTTAATTTTTTTTAATTAATCGTAATTTTAAAAAAAGGAAAAAATCGTTATATTGAAATTTGCAAAAGAAATAATTATTCGGTTGCACACAAATTTTACACGAATATATTAATTTATAAAATTAAGGTTCTGTGAAAAAATCATGACAATCGGATAAAGAATGTAGGTGTTATAAGCCGAAGAAATTTTAAAAATATAAAAAAGTCTTAAAATTGCGATTTTCGTAAAAAATAGTTTTTTGATAACGCTCAAATTTCACATGAATATATCTATTCATGAAATTAAGGTTCTGTGAAAAAATCATTACAATCGGATAAAGCATGTAGGTGTTGTAAGTCAAAAGAAATTTTTAAAAAATCAAAAAAAATTTGAAAAAATTGCGATTTTTATGAGAAATAATTTTTGATTGTGCTCAAAAACTTTGGCAGTTCTAAGTTGAGAGATTTCGAAGACCTCCATAAAATTTCATCGCAATCGGAGTATCGGTTTAGCCGGATCGTGTTAACAAACAGACAAAAATACAAAAAGAAAGAAGAAAAAAAGAAGAAAGAAAAAAAAAAAAAAAAGAAAAAAAGAAAGAAAAAAAAAAAAAACATTCCGGATTTTTTTCTCCAGTGTAGTGAAATGGAATCTTCGCTTCGCTCGCTACGCTCATCCAATTAAAAATACATTATACAATAATAGAAAACAATGTGTGTGTAGACATGTAAAAAGTGAGGATGATGAAATTATGACAAACATTAATGGTATTGTGAATAGAATAGAATTATCAGGATACACCAGAAAATATGTTTTTTAGTGCAGATTTGAAATGGCTCCGAGTGTGTTGTTCTCGGATGTCCACCGGCAAATCATTCCATAATCTGCCACTCCGATAGTATTATCCTTGTTGATAGGACGAAGTTCTTGCCTGGGGAGGTTTTATGGTGACACCACGTCCGTACTCTCTTCCATGATTGCAGATTTGAATCCTGTGAAATGGGTTGAGGTCAGTTTTACCATGAAGCATTCTCCAAAGAAATTGAAGATTTGTCGTTTTTCTATACTCTTCTAAAGTTTGTATTTTCAAAGTTTTTCTTCTTGCTGTGACACTTGAATTTTGGTGAAAACAATTACTAAGTAACTTATAAAATACTTATACATACAGCCAGTAAAAAAGAGTGTGCCTTGTAATTCGATTAATCTATGTTATGATATTAAAAAATTACCCATTATTGTCATTTAACCTGGGTAAATCTAAATAACAGGCGCCAGGGCTCGAGTCCCTCGAATGCTCCTAGATGAACCTAACTGGGCCTGGTATGGTATAAAGAACGTCTCTGACTTTGTAAAAGTAATTAGGGTCTGTCATGCAAGGGTCTCGGATCACGCTAAGAAGACACGGGGAACCGCGAGTCTAGATCGCCGCGCTTAGACCTTTAGCCACGAGGAAGTTATTACGAGTGGAACTATTGGAAATGGTATTCCTTTTATTTTTTATTTTTTCTTTTCTTTTATTTTTCTTTTCTTTTTTCTTTTCATTTCATTCCCCACCCCCTTTTTTATATATTATTCGATTCATTCATAAATTGCATTTAATATCCTTTTTATTTGTTATCAAATTTGTTGAGTATTTAATGCATTGTTGTAATATTAATATTTCAAAGTTCATTGTTGTGTCTGCATCTATGTAATTAGATTTATTTAGTTGTCCTCCTTTGTAAATCAGTTTTTATAACTGAATAGGATAGACGTTAAATAAATAAATAAATAAATAAATAAATAAAATAAATAAAACATAATAATCCAAATAAACAATTGCTGGAATCTTCTTAACAGCATTTAGTTTATTAGTTGATATGGGAATTATACAGTTGGATTAGGTTAGGGCCTGGTGAGTTTTCATCGAAATAAAAATGAGGGCGTGGAATTTATTTAATAAAACGATCTTTATAATCACTAATCAGTAATGTTTGATAAATCAGAAATCAGAATCATTCCCATTGAAAATACCGGTTTATGGTTCGACATTAATTAACAGTATACTCAACGATTAGTCTTATTTGGGATTGAGTTCACCTAACCAATGTGTTACACTCATAAGAGGGTGGGATGATGGAGACAAAACTCAAGAATCGCCATCAATACACACAACTTTAGTACATTTCTAGACATTCACGAGTGCAGAAAGCGGTTTAAAATTGAGATAGTCTTATAAACTGTTCACATATTCAATTTATGATAAGCCGAGATAAGTAGCACAATATATTTCACTGGATTAAGGACGGATTTCCTCTCCTAAGTTTTAAAGAAGATAGAACATAATATTCAATTTTAAACGGGACAAAAAGCGAATAATCGAACCAAAATCACCAACCGAAAAAAACAACGTAGGGAGCTTATTCGTGTTTAATCGCCTGCAGTTGTCAATTCCAACCATATAATCTGCGGCAAATGCAAAACAAACACAACTTGATGCGGCAGAGTGAGAGTTTGGCAACGTTGTCCACCATTCTGCGCCGCCGGACGTGGATTGTGCAACATTTGAGTTGTAAGCCACTCTTCAAGAAGCTAGGAATATTACCTATGCCATGTGTATATATATATATGAAGTACTAATGTTTGTCCATAAAAATAAAAATCTCTTTGAATGTAATTCTGATATTCACACCCAGAACACTAGAAATAAAAATAAACTTAGAATACCACAATGCAACCTCACAATTCGACAAAAAGGACTTAAAGCTAGTGGAATTGAACTTTATAATAAACTTTCACAAGATGTTAAAGAATTAAAAGATGTAATGAAGTTCAAATCAAAACTTAAGAGTATGCTACTTAAGGAGTGTTATTATACCATACAAGACTTCAAAACTGTAGGATGCTTATAAAAATTTGATATTGTCCAAGAAAATTGTATATATTATATTGAATTGCATATATTGAATTGTAGTAATCTATTGACTCTTGTATATATTGTATAGGCCTAGTGCATATTTTAGGTTAAGATGTACATATTTCTGTAATTCTAAGTACTAACATGTAACCCATTGACAACTCAAATATTCAATGTATATCCTGTATACCACTGAATTTCAAAGAGGCTAATAAATCTACATCTACATCTACATCTACATGTCACCCAGGGTTCGGATCAACTAACGGTATTTGTCTTGGATAGGTAAACTGCAACGATGGGGCTCTCGTTATACATGCAAGTCAGCAGGGATGGATGGAACAGCCGGAACCACGAGCTGGGAACAAAGTTGTCTTGGATAGGTAAACTGCAACGACAGGGCTCTCGTTACATGCAAGTCAGCAGGGATGGATGGAACAGCCGGAACCACGAGCTGGGAACACCAGTTGTCTGGATAGGTAAACTGCAACGACAGGGCTCTCGTTACATGCAAGTCAGCAGGGATGGATGGAACAGCCGGAACCACGAGCTGGGAACACACAGTTGTCTTGGATAGTCTAACTGCAACGACAGGGCTCTCGTTACATGCAAGTCAGCAGGGATGGATGGAACAGCCGGAACCACGAGCTGGGAACACACAGAGAAACTTACGCCGACATGGAGGATTATTATGAGCTACACGGCTACTTAATGAATGCCTTGGGACAAGTTTTATCTTTCAATATTGAGACAAAATTTAAATGAAGATTATTTAGAGAGCCATAGATAAATTTTAATGTGTTGAGAGAAAATCCATTAAATGAATGTTGTTCGAAATATTAATATATGTTCCTGACCAAATACAAGCAACATATTTTACAATTTGCTACTACAGTTTCAATTTAAAGTACGAAACTAACTTGGAACATTCTCACAATTTAAAGCTGTTCTGTTCAATTTTTATAACTATCAAGATGAAGCAATTTAATCTCGTTTTATTTTATCCAATAACCCTCTTAAGTTTTATTTTGTATTATTAAGTCCAGGAAAACGCTTGTGCGAACACAGTTCCAGGACTTAGAAACTTGATTATAGTACTTGTAACTTGTAAGTGAGTATATATGTAAGTTTTATGTTTGTTTGATCTAAAGATAAATGACAATGAAGTTCATGGATTGAATACGAGTCCTCCCTCAAACCTTCGCCATACGAAGCCATACGAAGTAGACCCGCACATTTAGCGCCACCAACTAATTGCCACAATACGGAGGCCAAGCCAAGGCGAGCGTAGAAACACATTATGTAACTAGTGCATGGAAGAACACACTCATCTAGAACACAAGTCAAACGCCCATGAATTATTTAATTGGTCCTTTCGAGGCTAAAAATGTTTCAATAAAGTTGTTTCCAATTACTTAACATGAGCATCATTTTATAATCACATGCGACTTTTTTTAAAGCAGACTTTCAGTGCAGGTGCCGGGTCTGTCAAGAAAATACGTAACACGGTAAAGTATTCAGATTCCGAGCGATATTTCGGAAGGTATCTCTACTTCTACTATCGACAAAATCACGTTGATGATATCAGTAAAATATTGAGGATATCGGTGATATTTGCACAGTAGATCTTCATTATAATAGGCCGCTTCGCAAACGCTTTTTCCAGACGCGTTGATGAATGAACTTTTTTTGTTGATTTATTCTGTCCAATGGTTACTTAGTTTTTTGTATGCGTGTTCTCATTATTTTTTCGAGTTCCATTGCAAAATAATTTTTTGGTTCTTTAGTTTATTTTTCTATAAAGTAATATTAACTGCTATGGTAATACCAATTGACAAAAGTTGGATGAGCAAAGCGAAGACTTCAATTTCACTGACCCCCCCAAAAACTTAGCTCGTTTTCCCCCCTTTTTCTTCTGTCTGTTCGCGCTCTACCGGGCAAACGCCCGAACGGCATATGTGATCTTAATGAAAATTGGAGGGGACCTTCAAAATCTTTGAACTTAGACCTTCCATGGTTTTGGGTATAATCGAAGAAATATTTCTCATGAATATCGTACTTAAAACGATTCTATTCCCGATATTTAATGCGATATTTTCGTGATATTTGGGCCGATTCTGACCAAACGGGTGGGGCTACAACGTTCATATTTCACATGGACATAAATGTAATAATGATGAATTGCCTTTGCAAGAAAAAGTTGAAATAGTTAGCCAGAATCTAAAGAAATAAAGGTTTTAATATGAGTTTTTTGAGGTGTATAATAATAATTAACAAATAACAATAGAAACTTGACAACAATCACCTACAATGCGTTCAAAAAAATCTTCGGGCCTCCAGATATTTTACATTCTATTAATTGGTTTTACCATAGCAATTATGACTAAATTATAACAAATATTAATTAATAACAAAAATTTAAAAAAATAACAAAAAATAAACAAATATAACAAAAACTAGCCGGTTGGCCTTTTCTAAACTAATTGTAACAACCAGTCTTTTGACACCTATCTTTTTCTATCTTTCTTCACCTATGGGGTTTGAGATAGGCGAGCCTTCTCTACACCCTCTGGTGGGTCTGTGTTTCCTTGTTCCTACAAGTGTGACTCCTTGTCCTGCTGGGGGGGCCTAGCAGGTAATGAATCTGTTGGACCCTTCTCTTCTTATCCTTCAACCTCTTCACCTTCAGCCAAGAGCTAGCACAAGTGTATGTGCCATAGCCAAGTGCTTGCAACTTGTTGGATGAGCGAAGCGAAGACTTCAATTTCACCGACCCCCCAAAAAATTTAGCTCGGGTGTTTTTTTTTGTTTGTTTGTTTTTCTAACTGTTCGCTCTCTACCGGGCAAACGGCATATGCGATCTGGATGAAAATTGGAGGGGACCTTCGAAATCTCTGAACTTAGACTTGCTACGTTTTTGGGTACAATCGAAGAAATATTTCTCATGAATAATGTACTTTTACGATTTGTTTCGATTTTTAGTGCGATATTTTCGTGACATTTGGGCCGATTCTGACCAAACGGGTAGGGCTACAACGTTCATATTTCACATGGACATTAAGGTAATGGTGATGTATTGCTTTTTGAAAGAAAAAGTTGAAAAAGTTAGCCAGAATTCATAGAATAAAGGTTTTAATATGAGTTTTTTTTTGGTTGATAATGACAATTTACAAGTTACAATAGAAACTTGACAACAATCAACAAATATGCGTTTAAAAGGCCAAGTAAATAGATCCCACGCAATCAAAAAACTTACAAAAAAGCTCATCCATCAACGCGACGGGACTTTAGCGTTTTCCTAGTAGTAGTATTGTTTCCTTTCGTTTTCGAATATCAGTCACAATTAGTAGGGCATGCTGCATGCAGCCTCTCTCGTTGCCACGGGTCTTCATTCAAATCCAGGGTAAGACATAATTCTATTGTCGCTCAGGCATCAGAGTCTTGAGGGAAGCCCCCCGGTCACTGGTTGTGCTGTGTTTTGACTATCCACCCTTCCTATCTCTGACCTATTCTCCCAGAATGAATGAAGCGGTACCCTGGTCCAGCAACAGCAGGAGGGGCAGCTTTTCTCTTAATGCCAAGGGTCCTGGTTCGAATCCAGGGTATGTCATGGATTTTTTGTCTCCCGAGCACCAGAGTTGGGAGGGAAGCCCCCTTACTGGTAGTGCTGACGGTGTGCGCCTCAGTATGAATGGTGTGTAAAGTAACCTTGCTGATGATGACAACATGCATGCAGAATTTACTACTTGCGTGGCCCTACCACAGGTTTGGTTGTGTTGTTAGTTTTGTTTGCATGTAGTTAGCTGATTTTTAGTGGCCACCATCCGCCTGATTAGTCCCAGAAGGACGAAACGCGTCGTAGATTAAGGTGACTAACAACTTTAAATTAGCTGTAGTTGTCATTAGCAGGTGAAAAGTTTTGCCACCCCCAGCCCTGGCTGGGCTCCATGTTCTCTATGCTATACCAACCTGTCAACCCTTCTCCAATCTATACTAATTTAACAAAAATGATTTTGCAATGGGACTTGAAAAAGTATAAAGATCCCACGCATACTAAAAACTTAAAAAAAAGCTCATCCATCAACGCGTCAAGAAAAAAACGTTAGCGTAGCGTACGTTAAATATCCCGATGCCCAAATACTTGTTTTTTGTAAGCATTGTTGGTGAATATTGACAAGTTTCTATAATTACTTGTTACATACACCTGTAAAATGCAATTAAACCTTTATTAAATTTTATATTAATTCTGGCTAACTTTTTAAACTTATTCTTTCAAAAGGCAGTACATCGACATAACCTTAATGTCCATGTAAAATAAATCGACTCCTGTAACACACACACACCTGTAAAATGCTTATTTTAAACCCTTTATTTCTATGAATTCTGGGTTACTTTTCCAACTTTTTATTTCAAAATGCAATAAACCACCATAACCTTAATGTTTATGTAAAATATGAACGTTGTAGCCCCACCAGTTTGGTCAGAATCGGCCCAAATATCACGAAAATATCGCATTTAAAATCGAAAAAACGTAAAAGTACGATATTTAAGTATAAGAAATATTGCTTCGATTGTACCTAAAAACGTGGCAGGACTAACTTCAGAGATTTCGAAGGTCCCCTTCAATTTTCATCAAGTACGCATATGCCGTTTGCCCGGTAGAGCGCGAACGAAAAAAAAACGAAAAAAACACCCAAACGATTTTATTTTTGGGTGTCAGGGAAATTGAAGTCTTCACTTCGATCATCCAATTATGTTTTAATATTATTAACCACAATTCAGAAATTATTATTATTATTATTATTATTGAATTGTAGTCAATAATAACATTTAAACCTACGTGAGTGTTTCCCGACTAACCAAATCGAGAAATATGTTATAATAATTAAATATGCAAATTGAGAACCACATAATTATGTATCACGGATAAGTTTTTAAAGGTAGCCTTTTGGTGGAGGTGCCGGGTCTGAAAAAAAAACTACTTTGGAATAAATCGTGTTGAAGAAATCATTATTGTAATTGTGGACATCATTAAAATATTAAGTGTTTAATATTTTATTATGTCGATAACAATACTGAAATTCGCAAAAGTTTTTTAATAAAAAACTCTCATCAAAAAATTGTGCAATTGAATTTCGATTTGATTTTCATTTCATTTAGATTTATCATCGATTCCCGTAGTTGTAGCGTAAGGGCTCTGATTCTAGTGTTCCAAGATATACTTCGAGAAGCATCCAAGTGTGTACAAAGATATTGTACACGATCAGTCAATGTGAAGTCACAAACACAGTCGCTGAACGTGGTTGAATCACACCACCCCCAAACCGGCTTCAGCCTAGAAAGTTCCACGGTGTAACCTCCCCCCCCTCTACACCCCGTGCCAACCACTGCGTCATGCACCCGCACCCGTAATGTATTGACCCCTCTCTATTCTTCACAGAGAAGGCGGGAAATTCAATTTCTTCCAGAGAGGACATGTTTTTTGTTCGTCACAACTCACAAGTGACTATACGCGAGCTATTAACGGCGTTTTACCGCACATGGAATATATAAAACGTACTCATTGTTAAAAAAGAATAACGCAAAATTAATACACTCATAGAAAATAGTTCTTCTCTTATTTGGCTGGTTTTTAATACATGCACTGTCAATTTTACTGACAATTATTAAATTTGATGGAGGTGACTAACCTAAAATATGATCGAGTAATATATAATATACAATTGAGATTGGTGATTAAAGTGACAGATCGCTTGTATGGTGTTGAGAGGGAAATGAAGTAGTTCTTGAAAGAGATTTTTTTTTTAAAGAAAATTTAGGAAACAAGATTCATATAACGGATGGGTCATTATGGACCCTTATTATCTCAAGATGGAAACATTTTTTTAAAAAAGAACAAAATTTGAATGTTACAAAAGTTATCTCATAAGAAGTGGTGTTTTTTATTTAGGGTAGTAATATTTGTGGTATTTTGAGAACACTGTCACTTCCTGACCCCGGGAGCTGACGACTCAGCTCAGACACTCGAGCCATGCCGTGTGCGGGCGATGAGAGACGGACGGAACGAGGCAACAGTTGGTTAGGAGCAAAGCCTACATCTCATGTAATGAGCATTTCCAGAGGAAATATTACCAGCTTGGGAAAATCGAGCAGCGGGCGAAGACAGTCGGTAGGAGACGACGAACGGCAACAGTTGGTTAGATGAAGCACTATATGCTAGCCAGTCTAGAGGAAGCTTTACCAGCTCAGACATCGAGCATGCCGGTGCGAAGACAGTGGTAGATACGGGACTGACGAGGAAAATTGTTAGCAGCAAAGCCTAGCTCTATGCGGCCAGTCTAGATGGGAAGTATTACCAGCTACAGGCTCGAGCCATGCCTGTCGAAAGAAGTGCGATAGTAACGGGAGGAACGAGGCAACATTTGGTTAGCGTAGCAAACCTTTGATAGTGCGGCCATGTCAGATGGGAATTTTACCAGCTCATACACTGAGCCATGCCTGTGCGAAGACAGTCGTAGAGACGGGACCAACGAGGCAACAGTTGGGTTTGGAGCAAAGCCTAGTCTCTAATGCTGGCCATGTCTAGATGGGAAGAAATTTACCAGCTACAGTCACTCGAGGAGGAATATTTTCTTGCAACTATAACTATGAAGGGAAATAGACGAGATAATAATGAATTATAATTATCCAGATTCAAGCAGCGTTAGTAATTAGATTTTAGATTGGTACATTATTTTAAGAGGGTGTGCTCCTGATTTGATTTTCTTGCGATCCTTTTCCTGCAGATTTAATAAGACGAGGGAGCGCAGCGACTCTAGTCTTACAACGCAAGTCGAACGGCTATTCCTCGAGATTCTGCCTGTTTGTTTGTCCGGTCTCATACGGCCAAACAAATTGAGCTAAAATTTTAAACAGACATCCGTGGCCACTCAACTAAGAACTGCTCACAAAATTAGCAAAATCTGTTGCGATTTAAACCCACAAGAAATATTAATTAAAAAATAGACTGAAAATGTGTAGGATTAAATTTACGACAATTATTTTATTCTTGAAGAATCTTTTTATTCTAATTATGTTTAAATGGCTGTGAATGCATGCAGTATCCAAGGTGTATCGAATTTTACACGCTCAAGGTTATACCCAATATTCCGCTAGGAGATTGAGTGAACGTTACCATCTTGATAGCACCTAAATCGTACTGGATATGTTTTCCATAGTATTGTACAGTATGCATACGAAATATGTTCTGTAATTTTGTTATTGGATGAGCGTAGCGAGCGAAGCAAAGATTCCATTTCACTTCACTGGAGAAAAAAATCCGGAATGTTTTTTTCTTTTTTTCTGTATTTTTGGCTGTTTGTTAACACGATTCCGGCTAAACCGATACTCCAATTGCGATGAAATGTTCTGGAGGCCTTCGAAATCTCTGAACTTTGAACTGCCACTTTTTTTAGCGCAATCGAAAAATTATTTCTCATAAAAATTGCAATTTTACGATTTGTTCAATTTTTAAAACCTTTTATCGACTTATAACACCTACATTGTTTATCCGATAATTGTAATGATTTTTTCAAAGTACCTTAATTTTATGAATTAATATATTCGTGTGAAATTTGAGCGCAAAGGAAAAATTATTTCTTACGAAAATCGCAATTTTACAATTTTTCGATTTTGAAAACATTTCTTCGACTTATAACACCTACACGCTTTATCCGATTGTATTGATTGTTTCACAGAACCTTAATTTTATGAATTAATACTTTGGTGTGAAATTTGAGCGCAATCAAAAAATAATTTCTTGTAAAAATCACAATTGACCCTTTTTTTCGTAAAAAAAGATTATTTGACTTATAACACCTACTTGCTTTATCCGATTGTAAAGATATTTTCACAGCTTCTTAATTTTATGAATTTATATATGAGTGTATAATTTGACCGCAATCGAAAAATAATTTCTCATGAAAATCGCAATTTTACGCTTTTTTCGTTAAAACAAATACGCTCATCCAACAACGCGCCTGAAAAAGCGTTTGCGAAGCTTCCTAGAAAAAATATACACACATAAAAATGTCTATCCTGACCGTTGTGTGAACCCGGGTCTCCCACATTCCGGATATAAAGGCACCTAGGCCACCTATATACTAGGAAAACGCTAAAGTCGTTGTTAGACGAGTGAGCGAGCCATGTGTTTAGTAGGTACCCGGGAACATTTGCTTTTAAGATTGATAATAATTAAATAGGAATCATTAATAGGGTTTGTCTCGAATAGTGTGTGTAGTTAAGTGCATTAATATGAGACGTTAAAGGGCGCGTCAACTGTACGACCATAATGCGCCACTTAGCCTATGATAGGCTACGGAGGCCTTAGGTAGGGGGGAGATAGGAAATGTTACCGGGTACTCAACACATGGCTCACTCACTCGTCTAACAACGACTTTGGCGTTATCCTAGTTAGACGAGTGAGCGCAGTGAAAAGAAGTATTTCCTAACGCTACTCGATCGGGCCTTGGCCGTGAGCATACGGCAGAACGGCCAAATAGATTGAGCTGAAATTTTAAACAGACATCCGTGACCAGGTAACTGAGTACTGCTAACAAAATGAGCACAATCCATTTCGATTTAAACCTACAAGAAATAATAAATTGAAAAATAGACTGCCAATGTATAGTTTTCATTTTAACAACAATGCTTTGTACTTGAAGAAGTCATTTTTATCAAATAATTTTTGGTAGGCCGTGATTACATGCATAGCTGTGAGCAAGGTTTTTCGAATCTGGTACGACCAAGGTTCCCCAAATTCTGCTGGGACATTGAGTAAACCTTGCAATTTTTTCACGTATTTCGTACTGGCTAAGTGGCTATGTTTTCCATAGTATTGTATGCATTTCATAACATGTTCTATATTTTTAAATACAATCCAGAAATTAAAAAATCTTTTCCGACCGGGGGTTCGAACCCAGGTCTCCCACATTTTGGGTATAAGGGCGCCTTAGCCAACTAGACTAGGGAAACGCCAAAGTCGTTGTTAGACAAGTGAGCGAGTCATATGTTGAGTACCCGGGAGCATTTGCATTTAAAATTGATAATTATATTTGTATAAATAATAGGGTTTTGGTATAAGGTCGCGTCAACTGTAAGGCCATAATGCGCAACTGTAGCCTAACATAGGATAGATAGGCCTAATGTAGGGGGGAGAAAAGTAATGTTACCGGGTACTCAACACATGGCTCACTCACTCGTCTAACAACGACTTTGGCGTTTCCCTAGTTTACATAATAACGCATTCGCAGTAGCTAATAACAAAGTTTCTATATTATACACCAGAACTTTTTAACCGGAAAATATTAAAACAAAACCACTCAACTGAACAATACACGGTTAAAAATTATCTACACAAACTCACCAGTTGCGTTATATTTCTGCCACATCCGTGGCCTTCCTCAGACGCGAGGTAACTGAAGCCTCCCTTGCTGTTCTTGTTTCTCGAAGCGCGATGGTGGCGCTCCTCCACGCCCTCTCTACTTCCCCGCGAACCACCGGTCCCAACATGGCGGGAAAGTCCAAACTTGGTTGGCTTATTAAGCTTGGGAAGTAGGTCATAACTGCAGCCTCCTTTAGCTTCCTTTTCGTCGTATTTTCCTCTTTTAACACTATTTTGATGTCTTGCCAATTAACGCCTGTTTTACACTCAAATAAATGGTCCCGAAGTTTGCTTGCTCCCCTAGTTTTACCTGACACTATGATTCTATGTTTGTTTATCCGCACCCCCGTTGGTCTCATGGTCTCTCCCACATACACCGCCTCACACTCACACGGGATCACATACACCGAATTTTTGGAAACCTGAGTTTGTGTGGATAATTTTTAACCGTGTATTGTTCAGTTGAGTGGTTTTGTTTTAACAAAGTTTCTCTTCCAACCAATTCATTCTTGCCTTCTTCTACCTCTTGTCATTTGTTGTCTCCGCCTTACCGATATCTCATAAGTCATAACTCAAACAATAATAATTAATGCCTCCATTCTATAAATAATGCCTACACAACGAGGAACGGTCACGTGTTGCCCGCCGCCTTCTTGATGACGTCATCTGGGGGGGGGGTTGCCTTGAGCCGATTTCGGTAAACCTTTTTGGACCATCTTTGGCAACCATCATACCTCAAATTAAAAGTAATTCCAGCTTGTCGTACTTATCTTGCCTACGGTTTTCATAACCCTAAGATTTTATATTATGGATTTGTTTATAAAGCCCAACATTTTTAATGAGAATCAACTTTGTGCCGGTAAATCTTGTGCAAACGCTAGGAAAAAGTCGTATAATAAAGGTAAGTTTTGTCCCTTTTTGGGGCACTCCCGTACCCGTGCTTGTTTAATAGCTAATTAGGACTTGGTCAAGGTTCCACGTATGAAAACATCTAAGATTTCGTTAGCTAAGTGAACAGATTTGAGTTTCTCGGTACACATTGATACATCCGAAACTTGTATGCGCGATGAGATACTGAACGAGAAATCACTAAGGCGTGTCAACATGTCTGTCATAGCCACATGGGGTGTCTGCCTACACTCGACAGCGCCTGGCAAGACAAGGATTGGTCAGTTTCATTTCACAAAAGAATAACATTTCCAAATACTCAACTATATCAAAGTTATTCCACAGCCGAGAAGAAACACTTGGCACACATCGGCCACTCACTTTTATTTGACATCCATAGAAGAACTGGGAAAGTAAATACAACGTTGGCTTCGGGCATTGTTATCTTAAGACAGACTTATTTCAACAAAGAGAAACACGAAGTTGTAAGGCCGCGGCTCTTACTTTTGTGCTTGCTTACTTGGAGAGTGTCATCCGTTGAGCTTCCACGAAGGCTTGTTTTGTAAGGCTATATGACCGAATAAGGCTCTACTGTACGTTGGTTTGAGTGTACTCCTCCCATGGTAACGGTTTCCATTGAAACCTAATTACATATTTTCTAAATAAAAATTACAAGTACTTAGAGGAGTACTTAATCATTGTTCAAAAATGAATGTCTAAAAATAATTTTCTGTATCGACTGTAGAAATAAAATAATATTATCGTGACCAATATTTAAGTGGCCACATTCAATTACTTTTAATGTCATATTTTCAAAGTTTATTATTATTGTAAGTTGTCTAACCATAGGGCTAAAACAAATCAGTGTATTTGCCAGCTAGTCTAGGGCGACGGTCGTTCGCCCGCAGCCAAGCGCCCGCGACTGCAAGTAGGCGATGATAGCTCGACCCTGTTCCTACCCGAGTTGGGGGGTTTTCAGCTATCTGCACACGCCGTCCCGAAAGATTTACAATCTTGAAACTCGGTATATGACCTGATTTTATGTGATCCATGATACACAAAAAAAATCATTCCGATCCGATAACCCGTCCCTGAATTAAAAAAGTGCGTAAAATGAACGAAAACCTTCCGGCTGGGTGGGTGGGTGGGTGGGTGTCTAGCTAGCTAGGGATTCTGACGGAGAGGAATAAGAGCCAACAGAGAAAACGGTACATCTTAGATCTATGAAACTTGGACCACACTTAGATGTACCTCAGACTCACATACTTCCGCCGAGAGACAAGCAATATTCAACCCCCAACACCCCCTAAATCATCCCTTAAAATTGGACAAATTCATAGCTCTAAACAAAAATTAAATTTTTATTCAAATTAGTTATTAAAAATATGTTTTAATGTGTTTTAACCCAATCGGCCTATTCTCATTTCCTAAACCAAATTTTTCAACCCCCATCCCTAAAAGGTTATATTATTTTTATCTTGATTTCCAGCATTCACCATGAAGGCACCGAATGAGTTATCAGTATTAAATTTGGCATGATGGTACATGATAATATGAAACATAATAATCCGCCGGGAGGCAAGCAATATTTCACCCCCACTGTTCCCTACCGCCTTTAACTTTGGTAAAAACGTTAGGTCGTATTTAATACAATTTGAATATTTTAATTGCTGAATAAAATTATGCGTCAATGTGTTATAGTCCGGTCAAAATCATTCACACATACACCCAAGACGACATTAACCAAATTTAATAAAAACATTGTATTTTGCCAACTACAGATTGTAAACAGTTTTAAAGGCACTGTATCCACATTTACACTTATTTCACGTATTTCACGCCTTGATATGAAACAAACAACAAAAAGATGTAATATTCCCCCAAATACAAAAAATTGTAAAAAAAAAAAAAAAAAAACGGCATCCAAGCTCTCCTTCCAAAGTCTTCGGCTGTGAATGCTGTGAGTTATAGAAGTTGAGCCAAGCATTTTAGTCTTTCTCCCTAGTTTCGCATCGAAAAGAAGATCATTTCGCCTGTTGACGAGCGCCAAGCCAACCATTTTCGTGGTAGAAAAAAGAAAAAAAATTTAAATTAAAAATCATAAAAAAATTACATGGCCATTGACTTTTTATAGTTCTCGTAATGAACCAAATTCAATGGCCAAGTAATTTTTTTATGATATAAAATTTATAACTGTTACTTTTTTTACCACGAAAATGGTTGGCATGGCGCTCGTCAACAGGCGAAATGATGTTACTTCTTTTCGATGCGAAACTAGGGAGAAAGATTGAAATGCTTGGCTCAACTTCTGTATCTCACAGCATTCACAGCCGAAGACTTTGGAAGGAGAGCTTGGCTGCCGTTTTTTTTTACAAATTTTTGTATTTGGGGGGATATAATATACTGTAGGCCTACATGTGTATTGTTTTGTATTACCGAATAAACAAAACTAATGTTTTATTTCGGTTGTGACCTTAGCTAGGAAAACGCCAAAGTCGTTGTTAGACGAGTGAGCGAGTCATGTGTTGAGTACCCGGAAATATTCCCTTTCCTTCCCCTTCCTTAGGATGGATCCAGCATAGGTCTTACCTCCCTAGCCTAGTGGCGCATTATTGTCTAACAAATGACGCACCATTATGCCAACGTAACTCAAAACCTCATCCTTTATACCAATAATATCAATCAACTTCAATGCAAATGTTACCGGGTACTGGGACATGACTCAGTCACTCGTCTAACAACGAATTTGGCGTTTTTCTATTCTAGTCGGCTAAGACGCCTTTAAACCGGGATGTGGGAGATCCGGGTTCAAACAACGGTCGGTATGAATTTTGTATAATTTGTGGATTATTTTAAAATAAATTATGTTCGAGCCGAGGTGCTCAACTCCGAGAATAATGGACTGTATATATATTTTGATCTGAACTTACCCCGAATCTTGACGTAGGCTGAAGGAGGCAGTGCAGAGGTAAGTACGATGGGCGAGATGTTAAGCCCACCGCGAGAGAGAACAGGGATAAAGAAACTCGAGTTTGGAAGATGAGTAGGAAGTTAGAGAATGCCTGGAAGGCAAGTCGAACCAAGGACTGCAGCTCGGAAACCCGTCGTTGTATTCCAAGACGGACGCGGCAGGCGGCTACGCACTTGAATACGTACAGTGAGTGCAATGTCCGGAGAACGGACACGTGCGTTGCGAGTTGCGAGCGAGAGAATTTGAAACGAAAACGAACTTTGCACTTCATCGAGTGAAGGCGAGAGGCGAACTGCATTGACAAAATACTTGCATAAAGTCGAACGCGAGAAAACCAGGAAATGACGTCTGATAGGCAGAAATTCAAACAGGTGATAACAATATGTGCAACTTATGAATACGAAACAAGAAATACCAATAGCTAAGAGAAAATATAACTACCAAAATAGCGCCGGAAAATGGCGCGAACAAATAATGTGAAAAATATGTTTTGAAATCTATACAATTTTATGGAAAACATAGCCAGTACGATTTGCGTGTCAAGATGGTAACGTTTACTCAATCAGCGGTATTTCGGGTAACCTTGAGCGTGAAGATTCGATACACCTTGATCACTGCATGCATTCACACTTCACAGCCATTCAAACACGATTAGATTAAAAAGATTCTCCAAGAACAAAACCATTGTCGTTAAATTATTTTTAAATCCTACACGTTTTCAGCTTGTTTTTCAATTTATTATTTCCTGTAGGATAAACCGCAACAGATTTTGCTCATTTTGTTTAAAAACCGATGTCTGTTTAAAATTTCAGCTCAATCTGTTTGGCCGTTCGGTCGTGTGGGATAGGGCAAAAAACATACATTTTACGGGTTATAATCACTTGAAGACCCGTTCAACCTATATTGTAAGATGTCTATTTTTTACGAATAAACTCCCCCCAGAAATGTAATGAAACACAAGACGTTTTTTTGAACTGGCAATGCTTGTTGGGATGGAAAAGAGAATATGTACATCTAATTTTTTCAAAGTTACACTTTCACTCAAGGCCTATTTTCATAGTACTCCATCGAAGGTAATTTGACAGCTTGTTGGATGAGCGAAGCGAAGACTTCAATTTCACTGCCACCCCCCCCCCCCAAAAAAAAAAAAATTAGATCGGGTGTTTTTTTTATAAATTATTATTATTATTTTTGTCTGTTTGTTTGCGCTCTACCGGGCAAACGGCATATGCGATCTTGATGAAAATTTGAGGAGACCTTAGAACTTAGACTTGCCACATTTTTGGGTTCAATTGATCAAATATTTCTTATGATTATCGTACTTTTACGATTTTTTAAATTTTTAATGACATATGTACGTAGTATTTGGCAAACGGCTACTCCGATCTTGATGAAACTATGAAAAAGTTTTAAAAGTTTTATGGGAACGTTTAAAATCACTAAAATTATATATGATAGGATTTAAGAGACATTCGAAGAAATATTTCTCATAGAAAACGTACTTTTACGATTTTTTCCCGGTTTTTAAGGGCAAGGATCACAACCAATATTAAAACCACGCAAAATAACCTTATTTCAGGAATATCTCTCAAACCGCACATAACATCGAAAAATGGGCTAACATCTCACGTAGTTTCGTTTGAACTACACCCTGCATGAAAAATCATTCAAATATTGTAATCAGTAGCGTTTTTAATTACGGTTTACATTAATTTAATTTAAACCTTGGTAAAAATCATTACTGGTTACAATATTTGTAAAACGTTTTATGCCAGATATAGTTCTAACTAAACTATTTGGGACTTATTATCCACTTTTTCGTTTTTGTGTAGCGTTATGTGCGCGTGGTTTTAATATTGGCGGTAGTCGATATTTTCGTGATATTTGTGTCGATTCTGACCAAACGGGTGGGGCTACAACGTCCATATTTACATTGACATAAAAATTATGGTGATGTAGTGCCTTTTGAAAGAAAAATTAAAAAAGTTGGTCAAAATTCATAGTAATAAATGTTTTAATATAAGCCTTTTACAGTTGTATAGTTAACAAGTAATATTAAGTAACTGTAGAAAAAGTAATGAGTTCCCGCTTAAATACGTAATCATTAGACATAATATTTAATTTTTTGAAGTTCATCCATCAACGCGACTGCATGGGAAAAGCGTTCGCGAAGCGGCCTATAGTTGTAGTCACTATTGTAGAATGTATATAGTGGAACGTCATTAAATAAAACAATTTCCTTCGTTCTTAATTAAGAACAATTATTTTGATTATACTAAAAATATGAGTTTCGACAGAATGATGTTCTGAATTCCAAATTATCGTGTCACAATACCTTCATGAATGCTGATGGTTAATTTAAAATATGAGCAATACTATCCAACGTGAAATATTTTATAATATTTCAATGTAAAAAATATAATATTATTCCATAAAACATTACTGCAATGCTTAATAGAATAGAAATTCGAATCATATTTATATTTTTAGTAATTAAAACAGTAACGCAATTTGCATGCGTATCATGTAAACTCGGGAGATAATTAAACAATCAGCTATAGTATTTGTATTTAACACAATACAGAGGTTAGATTATTATATTAATTCATACCGGAGAGTAAGATATCATGGCAATGTTTGACAATGGTTTAACAATATGGCACCGATTTAAACCCAAAACTGTGTCGCATGATAAAACATATTATGTAAATACAGGATGGCGTTATTTCAATTGAGCAAAAAACGGCATCGATATGTGGTAGAAAAACAGGGAAAATGAAGACCTCCGCGTATTTGATCCTGTGTATTATCTGTATTTTCAAAAGCAAATATATATTAACTCCATGAAATAACAAGCAATCTGACTTCTTACATTGGTACATTTTAAAATATATTATACGATTAATTTTGTACTAATCAATCTTCGTGTATATGATGGTATTTTATACTCGTACAAAAAAACTAAGCTCGTTTATCGAGATAAGAGTAAATCAAATTGCATAGGTTGAAGATTATTTTTCAGCACAGCTTTTAAATATTACAAGGCAAAGGTCGCGCTTTTTGTCTTCGCGTGTACTTTCTAGGTTACGTATTTTTTATTGAGAAATTTATAAGAAAGCTCAATGTAAAGAATTTCTTAATTATGTTTGTCACTCATCACTCACTCACTCACTCACTCACTCACTCTTTCTCTTTCTCTTTCTCTTTCTCTTTCTACTCTCTCCCGCTCTTCGCCCTTGACCCAGAGCTATTGAATTCGTTTGCCCCTTCTAAGGCCAAACTTCAACCCCCATCCAGTCCCAGCGATCAACCCACGTTAGTCCTGTACGTGGGAAGTACCGTTCGAAAACCACGTGGTTTCTAGGAAAACGTGAAATATATATGAAGGCTCTTGTGTAGATTGCGATGTAGAGCCGGTGTCAGATCGCGCTCGCAACAGGGCGCACACGGATCTATCGAGTTACTCTGAGAACAGGGGGAATTATTGACTTCAAAACGAAAGATGAATGTTTTATTTGAGGCGACGGATAAAAAAGTTGAGAGTTCAAGAGGCATATTCTGCTAAATTAATATTCAAGCGATCAACTTGAAACTGTATTTAAAGACTATAAAAATTTCATCCGTTTGAATGATTGAATGTAGAAGTTTATATTGCATCTCGCAAACCAATCGGGAATTTAGAATCTGTTATTCAATGTAGCACAAAATTCCCATAGTTACATAGGTCTACACAGTACACACAGTTTTGTTTATTTCTTTATTTGTGGCCACATTACAACAGGACGCAATGTCTCACAAGTGCAATTTACCAAATATTGCATAGGGTAACAAAACGATACAAAACATTACTATACAGTACAATATAAAATTAGTTACAAAAAGATGACTACAAAAATAATATAAACACGAATGTATGAGTTGTGTTGTATGTATGTTTGAGTGTATGATTGTGTTAGTGAGTGTGTATGTATAAATATAAATTGTGAGTGCATGAAGGAGTGACTATAAAGACATTAGCGAAGCTGATTATCGGTTATTACTTTTACTTGATGACGAAAGTGATAAATATTACTATTGTGCAAATCTAAACTAGGAAAACGCAAGTCCCGACGCGTTGATGGATGAGCGTAAGTTTTTAGTTTGCGTGGGACCACTATTCCTTTGCAAGTGCTTTGTGAATGTATTGTAGGTGATTGTTGTCAAGTTTCTATTGTTAATTGTTATTATAAACCTCAAAAAACTCATAATAAAACATTTATTTCTATAGATTCTGGCTAACTTTTTCAACTTTTTCTTTCAAAAGGTACTTCATCACCATAAACTTAATGTCCATGTGAAATATGAACGTTGTAGCCCCACTTGTTTGGTCAGAATCGGCCCAAATGTGACGAAAATATCGCACTTAAAATCGAAAAACACATATTAAAACCTTTATTTCTATGGTTTCTGGCTAACTTTTTTAACTTTTTCTTTCAAAAGGTACTACATCACCATAATCTTAATGTCCATGTGAAATATGAACGTTGTAGCCTATACCCGTTCGGTCAGAATCGGCCCAAATGAGTCGAAAATATCGCATTAAAAATCGAAAAAAATCGTAAAAGTACGATATTCGTTAGAAATATTTCTTCGATTGTACCCAAAAACGTGGCACGTCTAAGTTCAGTGATTTCGAAGGTCCCCTCCAATTTTCATCAAGATCGCATATGCCGTTTGCCCGGAATCGTGCAAACAAACAGACCAAAAAAAAAAAAAACATTGGAGCTAACTTTTTTGAGGGGTCAGTGAAATTAAAGTCTTCGCTTCGCTCGCTATGCTTATCCAATTAGGCCTGTTCAATGGCAAAATATTGTTATAAGTAAACTGTAACCTTATCAAAAAGGAATACTTGTGCACATCGATGCGACTGGGGGGAACATGAAACAGTTTATGTATTCGAGTGTTCTTTGGTGGCACACGATAGTTCAATGTCTCGATTAGAGGCGAGGCGAGCAGGTTATTAGTAATTTTAAAGAGCAGAACAATGTACATAAATTTCCTCCGGCTTTCAAGAGTAGCTTAGCTTAAATATCGTTGTTGTTCTCTCTCTATAATAGCAATTTTGGTGACATGATTTGGGTTCCAAATTTGGATAGCATAATATTCAACTTGAGTCCTGTCTAGAGTTATGTAAAGGAGGTGTAATGTTCGTTCACTGAAGGTGTCCACACCACACAGTTTCGATTTATAAATCCTAACATTTTATGTGCTTTCGGAACTATATAATATGTTGATTAAATGACAAATTTGTGTCAAAAGTAATTCCAAGATCTCTTATTTCATCCACACGCTGAAGACAGAACTATTTACACAATAATTGAAATGTAACTGTTTTCTTTTGTTTGTAAAGGACATGGTGAAGCACTTTGATTCAATAATTATGTCCGACACAATTCTGACAGCGAATCAAGATCCAGTTGAAGTCTAAAAAAGTCCATTTGATCCGTGACAAGAAGGTATAGTTTCAGATCATCTGCACACAACATACATTTTGCACTCTTCTTTGCAATGGAAGGTCATTTACAAAGAGAGTAGATAGAAGAGGTCCAAGAATCGATCTCTGTGGTACTCCGGATATTACAGAAATGATTGAAGATAAACTTTCCTCAATACCAAGCGACTGTGTTCTACCTGTTAGACAGTCTCATAAGAGTCTCAATAATTCAGTGCAGCTTCATCTATATATGGTATACCGTATCAAAAGCTTTACTAAAATCAGTGTAGACTGCATCAACTTGTAATTTTTTTTTCATGCCATCAGCAATGTCTTGAGAAAATATTGCAAGATTTGTTACCGTAGAACGTTTGCGCACAAAGCCATGCTGCTCCGGAGTAATTGCAGCTAATACATGGTTGTAAATGTTTATGTGTAGAAATTTATTTCAAAGACTAGAAAAGATCGGTAGAAGGGAGATCGGTCTGTTATTTGACACCTTAAAACGACTTCCTTTTTTGAGAACCGGTGTTACAATGGCCTGCTCCCATCTTGAAGGGAAAATGCCAGTAGTCATTGCAGAATTGAATATATGTGTAAGAGGATAGCCTGCAGTATTTGAATACTTCAATAGGAATTTTATCAGCACCAGGTGATTTCTCATTCTTCAGATATTTTATAATGTCAGCAATTTCACAAGTCCCTAATAATTGATCATATGCACTTGCATTGCATTTGGTAAAGGACCTGCAGTACTTGATGGAAGAAAGGTGGTTTAAAAATAACTAGCAAACATTTCAAAGCATGATTTTCTGCCATTAGCTACTGTTCCATCATATTATTTACTACAATTCAGAAATTAAAAAAGTCCGCCCCAACCCGGAATCGAATCACGGTATATAATTTATACGGTAGGGGCGGAATTTTTTTAATTTCTGAATTGTTGGATGAGCGTAGCGAGCGAAGCGAGCGAAGCGAAGATTCCATTTCACTACACTGGAGAAAAAAATCCGGAATGTTTTTTTTTTCTTCTTTTGTGTGTTTGTCCGCACGATTCCGGCTAAACCAATACTCCAATTGCGATGAAATTTTATGGAGGCCTTCGAAATCTCTGACCTTAGAACTGCCACGTTTTTGAGCGCAATCGAAAAATTATTTCTCATTAAAATCGCAATTTTACGATTTTTTCCGATTTTTTTAAAAAAATTGTACTTATAACACCTACATGCTTTATCCGATTGTTATGATTTTTTCACAGAACCATAATGTTATGAATTAAGATATTCGTGTGAAATTTGAGCGCCATCGAAAAATTATTCCTCATGAAAATCAAAATTTTACGGGGTTTTTCATTTTTAAAACAATTCTTTGACTTATAACACCAACATGCTTTATCCGATTGTAATGATTTTTTCACAGAACCTTAATTTTATGAATTAATATATTCGTGTGAAATTTGAGCGCAACCAAATAATTATTTCTTATGAAAATCGCAATTTTACGATTTTTTTATTTTTTTAACTAACGATAAATTTAAAAAAATTATTAATTAAAGTTTATTTTTTATTTAATTTAAACAAATTTTTAAAAAAATCTTCAACTTAGTAATGATTTTTTCACAGAACAACAGAAAATCCGCATAACACATGGCAGCTCAAAACACCAATTACGCTCATCCAACAACGCGGCGGGACTTTTCCTAGTAGTAAATAATATCAATTACACCTAAGGGAGTGTTTCCCGACTAAACAAATCGAGAAATGTTCCATCATATTCCACTTCAACTGGAATTCGGGCGTTTCTTGTTTTACTGCAGATAAAATTCCATATTGTGTTGGGATTACCTGCCACTTCTGCAGTCTATTTTTGTAAATACTTTGATGCGTTTAAGCTGATGAAACAACCTCCTTTTTGACTGATTGGATGAGCGTAGCGAGCGAAGTGAAGATTCCATTTCACTACACTGGAGAAAAAAATCCGGAATGTTTTTTTTTCTTTTTTTCTTTTTGTATTTTTGTGTGTTTGTCCACACGATTCCGGCTAAACCGATACTCCAATTGCGATGAAATTATATAGAGGCCTTTGAAATGTCTGATCTTAGAACTGCCACGTTTTTGAGCGCAATCGAAAAATGATTTCTCATTACTAGGGAAACGCCAAAGTCGTTGTTAGACGAGTGAGTGAGCCATGTGTTGAATACCCGGTAACATTCATTTTCTTCCCCCTACCTAAGGCCTCCCTAGCCTATCATAGGCTACAGTGGAGCATTATGGGCTAAACTATGACCTAAACTAAAATACCCGATTATTTATACGAATATTATAATCAAACTTAAATGCAAATGTTCCCGCGTACTCAACACATGGCTCACTCACTCGTCTAACAACGACTTTGGCGTTTCCCTAGTCGAGTTGGCTAAAGCGCCGTTATAGCCGAAATGTGGGAGACGTGGGTTCAATGGTCGGGAAAGATTTTGTAATTTCTGGATTGTATTTTTTAAATTATTTAACATGTTTTGAAATGCATATAACGCAGTGTAGTCCATCATCTGTGACAATACTATGGAAAACATAGCCAGTACAAAATACGTGAAAATATTGCAAGGTTTACTCAATCTACGAGCGGAATTTGGGGGTACCTTGACGTCAAACATTCGATTAACCTTGGACACGGCATTTCACAGCCAGGTAAATAACAAACAAAAAATATTATTTCAAAATGAAAACCATTGTCGTTAAAATAATTCCTTTACATTTTCAACGTATTTTTCGGTTTTTTATTTCTTGCAGATTTAAATCGCAACGGATTGTGCTCATTTTGTTAGCAGTTCTCAGTTACCTGGTCACGGATGTCTGTTTAAAATTTCAGCTCAGTCTATTTAGCCGTTCGGCCGTATGGGACCGGACATACAGACATTTAACAAACATTTCCGATCGAGTAGCGTTGTAGACTACGTTCGCTGCGTTCACTCGTCTAATAATCACAATTTTAAGATTTTTTTCGATTTTTTAAAAATATCTTCGACTTATAACACCTACATGCTTTATCCGATTGTTATGATTTTTTTCACAAAACCTCAATTTTATGAATTAATATATTCCTGTGAAATTTGAGCGCAATCAAAAAATTATTTCTTGTGAAAATCGCAATTTTACGATTTTTGTTATGTTTAAAACATTCTTCGACTTATAACATCTACATGCATTATCTGATTAAAATGATATTTTCACAGAACCTCAATTACATGAATTTATATATTTATATCGCAATTTTACACTTTTTTCGTTTAAAAAAACATACGCTCATCCAGCAACGCGCCTGAAAAAGCGTTTGCGAAGCTTCCTAGTATGCTAGTTTATGACACTCCAAGCTAGATTTTTTCCATCTTACATATTATTCCCAGTTCTTGTGTATGTTTTTAACGAGGAAAACGGTTAAGTCCCGCCGCGTTGTTGGATGAGCGTAATTGGTGTATTGAGCTGCCACGTGTTATGCGGATTTTCTGTTGTTCTGTGAAAAAATCATTACTAAGTTGAAGATTTTTTTTAACTTAAATTAAATAAAAAATAAACTTAAATTTTTAATTTTTTTGGTTAATCGTAATTTAAAAAAAGAAAAAATCGTAAAATTGCGATTTTCATAAGAAATAATTATTCGATTGCGCTCAAATTTCACACAAATATATAAATCTATAAAATTAGGGTTCTGTGAAAAAATCATTAGAATCGGATAAAGCATGTAGATGTTATAAGTCAAAGAATTGTTTTAAAAATGAAAAACCCCGTAAAATTTTGATTTTCATGAGAAATAATTTTTCGATGGCGCTCAAATTTCACACGAATATCTTAATTCATAAAATTATGGTTCTGTGAAAAAATCATAACAATCGGATAAAGCATGTAGGTGTTATAAGTAGAAGAAATTTTTCAAAAATCGAAAAAAATCGTAAAATTGCGATTTTAATGAGAAATAATTTTTTGATAGCTCTCAAAAACGTGGCAGTTCTAAGTTTAGAGATTTCGAAGGCCTCCATAAAATTTAATCGCAATTGGAGTATCGGTTTAGCCGGAATCGTGCGGACAAACATACAAAAATTCAAAAAAAAAAGAAAGAAAGAAAGAAAGAAAAAAAAAACATTCTGGATTTTTTTCTCCAGTGTAGTGAAATGGAATCTTCGCTTCGCTCGCTACGCTCATCCAACTATGTAACTTGGGTACTGTTACTTCAATAGCCTCAGTTAGCAGCTCATAGAAAGTTTCACATTTTGCATCAACTTCCTTGTAGTCGTCGTCGTCGTTCCTGTGATTGATATAACGAGGAATGAAAATAATTTTAGGTTTTTGTATATTGTTAAGTTGATACATCTTTAGAGGGCATCTCAAGGCATTTTTTAAAAAGAATAATCAAGTCACGGCTTTACCTACCACAAACCCATGACTTGTTAGTCTAATCCTTGCCAACATAGTGGTTAAATATGTAAATAAATGTCAAAGGGAGGGTGCATAATCTGGTCAGATTTACATATAAATGGTAATATTTGATTTTTTAAATTAATTTTAGACTCATTTACAACATTATATCATTTAATTGCAATTTTCATTTTTTTAACTTTTGCCTACTGCCATTATTTTACACCCTTCCACGGGGCTTAATTATAGAAGACTTTTTAAGCACCTCTTGGCAATTTTCTTAAAATATTGTAGTAAGTATTCAATCCAAAATTCTTGCCTCCATCAGACAACTCGTAATTGTTAGTCTGATCCGCCTATCTATCTAAACAAGCACAGCTGTTGAAGTCGGTGAACTGGGTCTTGACCTTTATAGCGTTGTCACTGCTAATTAAGTACATTAACGTAATTACAGCGCGAGATGCAATTACAATGACGCAACCGCTTCCTTCAACGTGTATTGAAGGTCGGGCTGTAGACGATGATTACAGGTTGCTAGGTAGTGTAGCTGAGGCTACCGCGGTGGCTAAGTGCTAGCGTACGCGACCTAGCTCCAAGAGGTACACTGACGTAGGCTGTGGTTGATTTGACGTTTTGCAGGATCCTATAGTAGTTGGTATTATTAAGAGTATCTTCGGATCCTGTGATTGCAGTCGGAATAACTCTAAATCTAGTTTTAGATAGGTACGAGCGCAGGTGCACATACGATTAGGGCGCTGGTCCAAAGTGTAGGCCACTACTAAGAGGAGGGTTCGAATCCCGCATGAGGCATGTTTTTTTAATCGTCCTTCATCGTCATCTATTACTGCTCATCGTCTCGAACAGTCTTAGTGCCTTTCTATGAAACGTCAAGCACGAAAAATCATCATCATCAAACCGTCAACATTGTCATTGCCTACACTAACAAATAAGTTTGCGCACACAAAGAGAAGAGCACAACTGAGCGCTGACCCCGTACGCTCCGTATACCTACGTCCAACGACTATGAGCCTCTTCGGCCGACGTAATCAAGACTGAGATATTGCGTAATTCATTAATTTCACATACACATTAAACACTTATTTTCAAAACATTGTTACTTTTAAATTATTTCGTAATCTACATTCATTTACACTGATATGTATGTTGTATTACACAATTAAACATTGGAGATATACTCCGAATAGAAATCAGAGTAAATGTGCTCTTTGAAACTAGATGCAACCGAATCATCAATCGCCTAACCGTCTAAAATAAGTGAAACTTGTTCGTTTGCTAATATTGGCCGTGAGTTCACTGAAAAGTTCAGAGATTTCCAGAACCGAGCTATTCATGATAAAGGGTTTGTTTCTATGTGGCGGTGGCGTTCAATGAAAGTAGGCAAGTTTGAGAAGAGTTGGACCGTCTCTAGTCTGTACTGATTGGTATATTAACCACCTATGCCCGGATTCCTGTTATTGTTATAACCCTAAACTCTTAACTCAGCCCCGTGGTTGGATTGTTCCCTGCCCTAATGTGTATGTGTGCAACACTTGTACTGGCATTCAGTTAGGGTCACAGGGGCAGGGTTACAATCTAACCACGGGGTTAAGAGTTATAGGTTAAAATAGTTTCAGGAATACCGTCCCGGACCACCAGGAGCATAAGCCTACCATGATTTCTGTGCTGTTGAGGCTTTGTATTATCCGAATAGTGTCTGATGTTCTCTAAATGTACTGTACACTGAGAGAATATACCAGATGGGTTTAGGGATGAAAGAGGGGGTCTCTCGTCGTGATCGCCTATGAGGGAGGAGGATCCCGACGAGGACGGCAAGCCTCTAGTTTGCGAGGTAGATTGTCTCCTAGTACGGTGAGCGGAGGAAAGACTCTACCCTAAGCCCTAATCCAGGACTAGACTCTACCCCAAGCCCTAATCCTGGGCCAGACTCTACGCCAAGCCCTAATCCTGGGCTAGACTCTACCCAAGCCCTAATCCTGGGCCAGACTCTACCCAAGCCCTAATCCTGGGCCAGACTCTACCCAAGCCCTAATCCTGGGCGTGACTCTACCCCCAAGCCCTAATCCTAGTTCAGACTCTACCCTAGCCCTAATCCAGGGCTAGACTCTACCACAAGCCCTAATCCTGGGACCAGACAGACGGTGGGAGGAACTCACCGCAATCGTCTTCCTCTTCTCCCTCTTCTTGAGTAGAAGATTCCTCACAATCATCGCCTTCAGCTGTGACAGATATAGAGATGACTTCTCGCCCATCTTGTATGTTGTACTGGAGCCGACTGACTAGATCCACCTGCCAACAAGAAACAATAACGACTGTCAGTGTGTAAGTGTAACAGCAACCAGCTACACACTATCATTTGAGATTGTTCTATGAAGGCCTAAATAAATGTCATTATTCCACCCGCATTAGAATTCGTGTAAATAATTTAACAACTCGCAGATCACAATATGCACGTTATCACTTTTAGCCAAGTTCTCAATCTTAGCTTATAAGTTTACAGACTTTATATAATATAGAATAGCCTACTCGAAATACAATTGACAAGTTTACTATTTAGGAAATTTTAGGCCATACTAGTATCTATAGTGTGCGCTATTCGGCACCAAAAAGCACACTAGCGCGGCCCTGTTGGCGGAACGTAGAACCCGAGCAGTAGTGATCACTCAGGTAGACACAGCGGCAAATAACGTGGAAGAACGTGTACATGTAACTAAAAAGTTGAGTTTTCGGCGTGATACGTTTTGTTTACGGATGTTGAACGTTAGAAATAAAACAAAGAAATATTTGTGCTATGGTTATCACAAGAAAACACATTTTAAATGAAAGAATAGGGCCTGCAAGTGCACCATAAAGTGGACACATGACGCAAGGGTTATGTCTCGAATGGTTAAGCATTGGCCTACATTTCTCTTTTAAAAAAGGGCCTACAACTCTTTACACTTAAATAACAACTTTTAAATAATCGTGATCTCAATTTAAATTTCAGTAGGGCCTACTCTTAATAAAAACATTATTCTTACGTTTAAGTCCAGGGATAAAGTCCGAAAACATATAGCCAGATGACAGTGTGGTGTCACTTACTGAGTTTTCCCGTTGTGTTTGATAGATTTTATTTACTTATGTTAATTTTTTTTAAATTATGCTAATTGTTTTTTTGCCCGTCACCGACACTCATATTAAATCGCGTTTTACAATTCAGACAATAATTTTAATTCGTGTCTATGCCAAAAGGCTATCTCACCGTTCCCAATAGGGAAGCCTCACGTGACGTCACAGCTCGGCGGCAAGTGGCCGCGAATCGAACTGATGGACAAGCAGCCTCATTTCGCAAGTTGACGCCTGGTGAACGGCTCAACAAAGATCACGCTCTAACTTTTATCCTATTCATTATTTGGACAAAACTCAAGAGGAATAATATTTAGCAAACATATAATTTCATCTAATGGCGATTATCTCGATTTTTTTAACAGAACCGTTAGCTTGTTATAACAAGTTACGCATTATAAATGACAAATTTTTCAACAACTTTAAGTCTTCTCAACTTCAATTGATAAAAAACTACTGATCGGATTTCAACAAGAATTCTCTCTAAATATGCATCCAACTAATAAGAAAAGAAATAAGTTAACTTTCTCGATAGAAAATGCACTGAACGAAATTTTACATCATAGCGTGCAGTTTTTCACGGCTCATCCGCACGTCAAAAGCGCGTATTTTAGATGAAAACACATACCATGCATATTACCCTATGCTATAAATTTTCGTTCTGTGCACTTTCTATCTAGAAAGTTTATATATTTCTTGTCTAAACAGTCCGATGAATATTTTGAAAGAGGTCTTGTCAAAATCCGATCACTAGGTTTTTGTCAATTGAAGTTGTTTTATTTAATTTCATAAAAAACAAGTAACAGTTTAAAATGTTATTTCAATACGCACATCGATATAACACGTTAACGTTTGTGTAAAAATTCAAAATATCGCTAGTAGAAGGAATGATATATTTGCTAAATATTATTCCTCTTAAGTTTTTTCCCAATAATGAATAGGGTAAAAGTTAGAGCGTGATAAGTTGTGCGACGTTCAGCACGCGTCCACTTGCGAAACGATGGTTGCTTGTCCATCAGTTGGGCTCTAAGCGGAGAATACCCCTCATTCCCCTCGATTTGTGATTTAGGTACTAGTAGCCTATTGTTACACATACAGGCCTACATAGGCCTACATTCAATTCGTTTCGTAAGTTATGGGCTACCTCAAAATTACTACACTGCTGTGCGTTTTTATCACGCCAAAAATAAGGCACACTTTGTCGATGGTTACAAATTGACAACACCCGGATTTTAGCATAGATGTAGACCTAATTTATTGACCTTTTCAGGGAATATGATGGAAATAATACAAGTGTACTATTGTAATTGCATTACCGCGGGAAAATGTTAAATATTGCACCTTGCACTTCAGCTGTTCAGTGTTATATCAATTTGTTGCGAAATATTTGTTGATACATTGAACAGACTCCTTTCACTTTAAAAAATTAACATTCTAAATTCAAATTTGGTAATGATTCCTTGGACTTGGACCAATACCAATTTTGGCGGGCAACTTTACTTATAGTAGTAGGATTGTAGGACACAATACACTACTATATAATAAATAATAATCTGCTTATGAATTATTTTCTGGATATTCTTTCGCTCAAACATAATAATATACCCAACTATTATGATGATATTATTATATAATATTTTACATTTCACGCCTATCCCATTCAAGAATATAGGAATAGGAAGGTATATCGAGGTCAATATTTTGGCTATAGTTGGCCTACGTACGCAATTACGCCTACTTGTGGTTGTAAAAGAGCATAAAAAATGCAAACCGTAGATGAAAATATACATCTTATTTAATGCGTGTGCGAGATGGGTAAATAAGAGTGAACAGATTGGAAGTATTCCCCGAATTGTCATAACCGGCGTGACTGACAAACGTTAGCGCCATATAGGCTCCAGCCCGGAATCACAATTACGCCAGCCATGTTGTGACGTAGCGGGCCGCCAGTGATGTGATCTGCATGTCGTTTTGGTGCCGAATAGTCCACAGAACATAAAATTAATACACAAATTACAACATGAAATAATTAGCAACGCGTTTGTATTGAAAAAGGTCTTCCAGAAATCCATCTTGGCATATTTCTGAATACTGATACTTATCAGTATCGGAGAAACTGCATTATTAGGCATTGTATTAGGCTAACTGATTTAAGGGCACGCCTACCGTTAGGTACATAACTAGGGGAGGAAAGACCGGTTTCGATAAAGTTTGGTATATATTTTTGGTTTATTTGGATTAAGGGCGCGTCAACCGTTAGATCATAATGCTCCACTCTAGCCTAGTGGATATGGGGAGAAGAGGAGGTCCTAGCTGGTCAGACTCAGAACCAGCCACCTGAAGGGGAGGAAAGGAGGGTTCTCACGTCGCGGTCGTCATCGTCTTTGTCATCGTTCGTTGTGTCATTGCCATCATCGTCGCGGAGGTCGTCAAGGGAATGGGTAGGGGTCCCCTTCGACGAATACCAGAGCTCGCATTTAGTTTCAGAGAGTAATATACTCCCTTCATTCTAGCTGATGTTTGCAAGGTGAACTGTTTCTCTTGAATCGTCTATTACGATTCGCAGAGCCATGCTCTGAACCAAATTCTACCGCGGGCCCAGACGAAGTTTCCCCGGAATAAAACTTCTTTATCGGGACTGTTTTAAAAAAAAGTTGGCATTTGTTTAATGCATGTAAACAAATCTGAATTTTGAACGCAACTTCGTTAGCAGACCTCAAACAAAGTAGGCATGCAACCTAAGTATAACCCAAAACACAACACTAAAACTAAACGTATCAACTGAAACGAGTTAACAACGTTGGCCTACCTGTTTAACGTGAGAAAGCAACAATTCCAACTGACACACACACACACTCTCTCGCTCACTCGAATCTTGAACCAGCCAACAATTGAAGTCAAAAGCAAAGCGTTTACTGCATGTTTACTGCCTCGGGAGTCGAATATCTTAATTTAAAAGTGCAAAGACGAAAGAGTTATTCAAATCCCACTCATGAAACAAACTTCAGGCTGGTCATACACTATAAAGTACAACGATTTAAACATGGTCAAGCGAATGTAACCGAATGTTTCACTTCGAAGCGTAGCACCTTGAAATTGCAACTTTTTCTACAGGCATAGTAGTATTGTGTTTAGAATGAAATGAGTAGGGAAGTCTCACAACTTTTTTATTGTTTCTGTATTTTTGGGCCGTTTCTGATTTCACAAATACATTTTTTTAATTTTTAATATTTTTAGTCATAAAAGTGAGCTTAAAGTTTTACACGTAATAATGGCGGGAAAAACAGGGCAATACGTCATAACCCTACAACCAATCACAGTGTGGACATTGAAAAAAAAACATTTTTGCTGATTATCTTACTTAAAGAAGCCTTTTTAGAATGAAATTTGTTTCAAATATAATTTAAAAATGCTAATAAACAATAATTTGTACATAAAGATATAACTGTTGCATATTTGTGTGTACATTTATAACTATTAATGGTTTTATGATAACATTAATAAAGAAAATGTCAACAATGAACTATTGTTTAACACGAGCTGGTGAACGGCCGAGAGGTGAATTTAGCTCCGCGATCTAGAAGACCGTGGTCAATTTCATTCATAAACAACGCTGTCTACTGAGATATGACTTCACACGTCTTTTCACAACAAAAGTGCGGGAGAGAGTAAACGTAAAACTTAAGGTCTGTTCGTTGGACCTGCTCTAACTGCTCAGATCTGCTCGGATAACGAAATAGACGTTCGTTTCACTTTCTCGAATTGCGCTTTTTGGACTCGAGCAACTTGATCTAGAGCAGAAAGATCATGATTTTCGTGCTCTTGACATTTTAGACGGAGCGAGTTAGAGCAAGTTAGAGCAAGTTCGATTTAATAGCGAATTACGCGTGTAATTTAAATAAAAATGGCTTTCTCGTTTGCTGGAAGTATGAATAATATTTTGACAATAAATGCGAACGAATTTTTTCTTTTTGGATTGATATTTTTTTTAGAGCAGATAAGAGTCGATTTTCGCCCCAAAATGCGTACACAAGAGTAATTTGTGATGAAACTTCCTCGAGCGTGGGTGTGGCCTAAATTCAACCTAAAGTGATCTTAGAGCAAAGTCGAACAGGTCCAACGAACAGACCTTTTGTACTTCTTTGGAAAAGACAGTTTTTAGAAGAACTAGATGGTGGTTTTAAGTGAATATCTACTGATTCTGTATACTCTACCAGCGCTAATATCTACGACTGAGGAGCATTCCCTATTGTATTTAAGCGCAGGGGAAAAAGTACTTGTCCGATTTTGACGAGAATTCATACCAACGTCTAGGTCCAAAAGATAAAGTGCTGTTAACATGGACAGTAAATTATGCAGGAATCCAACCTACAAAAAAATTAAAATATTTTTTTTTATATATAAATTTTTTTTAACTTAAAAGTTTGATTTAAAAAAAATGTTCATCCCAATGTTACCACTAACGAATGTTGACAACTATCAAAATTTAAAAAAATAACTTGACCTGCCAACGAACAAAAAATAATAAGGCCTACTGTAAAAGGCAAGTTTTACAGATCTACACTCAATTGGATTTCATTTGAGGAGCATAAAAGATGGCTGCAGAATATGTCGAGCCAAAATGGGGTACATGAATGCACTTTCCTTAAAATCTTGATAGCTTCAATACTTTGGCGTTGGTGATGCGATATTATGTTTTGGTGTCGCCCGCGTCCGCTTGCGCGGCATCAGTGAAGTTGAGACGACTCACAGCTGCAAGGCTCGCGAGTTATTTGCTGCTATTGAAACTAAACACACACTGCGTGCGCGGCAGTAGCAGTCAAGTTGAGACGACTCACAGCTGCAAGGTTCGCAAGTTATTTGCTGCTATTGAAACTACACCACACACTGCGTGCGCGGCAGTAGCAGTCAAGTGAGACGACTCACAGCTGCAAGGTTCGCAAGTTATTTGCTGCTATATTGAAACTACACACACACTGCGTGCGCGGCAGTAGCAGTCAAGTTGAGACGACTCAGAGCTGCAAGGTTCGCAAGTTATTTGCTGCTATTGAAACTAAGAATAAATAAATTAGGAAAACGCTCAGTTGGACGCGTTGTTGAGCGAGCACCGGTACGTGCAACATGACCCGAGTACGACATTCCCATAAGGCCCACCACACAGTGTAGGCCTTACTGGATATTGACATTGTACACTATATACTATTCCAACATCTTTGCATTGTACTAATTCACGTCATGCCTTCTAAAGTGTATCTTTGTAACTTCACTGCCTCCTTCATTTTTTAACATCATTTTTCGAATTATCATTACCAATAAATCTTTAAGATCTTGACTGATTTAGCTGAAAATTTAGAAAATAGGAGATAATGTTGTACTTATTGACCCTGCAAAATTTAATAACGATCGGAACATTTTTATTTTTTTATTTTATTTTTATAATATATTATAATATAATATAATATATATATTTTTTTTTTATATTTAAATTTTATATATTTTTTTATAAAAACTATACAGCAACCCGCCTAGGTGGTATGTACATGTGTAAAAAATTTCAGGTCAATCAGAGAAACGGTGCGACCTGTATCGAAGCAGTAACAGAAGAAAAAAAAACAGACATTCGAGCCATAAGAGTCAAGTGGAGACGCTCGCTAAGCTCGCTCAATAAACAGACTAGGAAAACGCTCAGTTGGACGCGTTGTTGAGCGAGCACCGGTACGTGCAACATGACCCGAGTACGACATTCCCATAAGGCCCACCACACAGTGTAGGCCTAACTGGATATTGACATTGTACACTTTATACTATTCCAACATCTTTGCATTGTTCTAATTCACGTCATGCCTTCTAAAGTGTATCTTTGTATCTTCACTGCCTCCTTCATTTTTAACATCATTTTTCGAAATATGATTACCAATAAGTCTTTAAGGTCTTGACCGATTTAGCTGAAAATTTGGAAAATAGGAGAGAATGTTGTACTTGTTGACCCTGAAAATTTCATAAAGATCGGTACATTTTTTTTTTTTTTTTTTTTATTTTTTTATTTTTTTTTTATTTTTTATTTTTTTTTTTTTTTTTTATTTTTTTTTTATAACCAACGATTGGATTTTGTTCAAAAACTATACAGCAACCCGCCTAGGTGGTATGTACATGTGTGAAAAATTTCAGGTCGATCAGAGAAACGGTGCGACCTGTATCGAAGCAGTAACAGAAAAAAAACAAACAAAAAAAAAAAAAACAGACATTCGAGCCATAAGAGTCAAGTGGAGACGCTCGCTAATCGCTCAAAAATTGCTCAATTATTTAGCTACGTCGGTTATTTTGTTATACTTTGGACTTGTTTTCGTGTTATTATCCCGGGCCGTGAAACCCTAATATATGTTAAAGGGAGTATTAGGAAAACGCTCAGTAGGACGCGTTGTTGAGCGAGCACCGGTACGTGCAACACGACCCGAGTACGACATTCCCATAATGTTACATACCAATAAATCTTTTCGGTCTTGACCGATTTAGCTGAAAATTTGTAAAATAGGAGAGCATGGATAAAAACCACGCGCCATCTAGAAGACCTTGACATCATTTCTTTGGGAAAACTATTTCAACTCTTGATTGGATGACGTAGCGAGCGAAGCGAGCGAAGCGAAGATTCCATTTCACTACACTGGAGAAAAAAATCCGGAATGTTTTTTTTTCTTCTTCTGTTTTGTATTTTTGTCTGTTTGAAAATTGCGATTTTAATGAGAAATAATTTTTCGATTGCGCTCAAAACGGGCAGTTCTTAGTTCAGAGATTTCGAAGGCCTCCACAAAATTTCATCGCAATCGGAGTATTGGTTTAGCCGGAATCATGCTAAAAAACAGACAAAAATACAAAAAGAAGAAGAAAAAAAACATTCCGGATTTTTTTCTCCAGTGTATGAAATGGAATCTTCGCTCCGCTCGCTAACGCTCATCCAATCAAGAGTTTAATTATTTCTCATTAAAATCGCAATTTTTAACGATTTTTTTCGATTTTTAAAAAATTTCTTCTGCTTATAACACCTACATGCTTTATCCGATTTTAATGATTTTTTCACAGAACCTTAATTTTATGAATTTAGGTATTCGTGTGAAATTTGAGCGCACTCGAAAAACTATTTCTCATGAAATCGAAATTTTACGTTTTTTCTTTTCTTTTTAAAACAATTATTTTACTTATTACACCTACATGCTTGATCCGATTGAAATGATCTTTTTACAGAACCTTAATTTTATGAATTAATATAATCGTGTAAAATTTGTGCGCAATCGAATAATTATTGGTGATGAAAATTTCAATATAACGATTTTTTCCTTTTTTTAAATTATTACGATTAATTAAAAAAAATTAATTTAATTTAATTTTTTTAAATTTAATTTAATTTAAAAAAATCTTCAACTAAGTAATGATTTTTTCACAGAACAACAGAAAATCCGCATAACAACTGGCAGCTCAATGCACCAATTACGCTCATCCAACAACGCGGCGGGACTTAAGCGTTTTCTAGTTACTTCTAGGTGACAGTACATAGTGACCAGAATTCTTGTGCGACTTTTCGTTGCCATGGTAACGTTACTTATGTTAAAATGTAATTTCTATCTACACTACTTATCGGATCAAAATAAAATTTACATATTCGTGACCGGACGGACTTCTAAATGATTTGGCCACCTCAGATTTTGTCGCCGTTTATTTTTTAAAAAAAAACTTAAGGTTAACTTTAATGTAACTTTATAACTTTTTGAACGATTTTGCCACAAAACTAATGGCATTCAATCGGGAACGAAACTTGCGGATGGTCAAAATTTCTACTCGATCCGAGCCTCCGTTTTGACCGCTATCATGAGCCAAAAAAGCTACGCGACTTTCCGTTGCCATGGTAACGGGACTTTGTTATAATGTAATTTCCATCTACACTACTTATCGGATCAAAATAAAAATAACATATTCTTGATCGGACGGACATTCTAAATGATTTGGCCACCTCAGATTTTGTCGCCGTTTAGTTTTTAAAAAAACTTCGATTAACTTTAATGTAAATTTTTAACTTTTTGAACGATTTTGCCACAAAACTTTACAGCAACCCGCCTAGGTGGTATGTACATGAGTGCAAAATTTCAGGTCGTATCAGAGAAACGGTGCGACCTGTATCGAAGCAGTAACAAAAAAACACAAAAAAAACAGACATTCGAGCCATAAGAGTCAAGTGGAGACGCTCGCTTCGCTCGCTCAATTACCCCCAAAAAAAATTTTTAACCACATAACCTATAGCATCATACTACACTAAAATGACTGTTTAAAAATTAAATCTTTTAACTGTGATTTTACACGAATAACAAAATAATCAACATATTTAAAAAAAATTGCTGTTTTGGGAAATTTCTTTTATCGGCTTTAACCTGCTTCTTTTTTGCTCCACATAAATACTAGAGCATAGTACCAATCTAAATTGACCTTTTATATCACCGTGTCTTGAAACTGTGTACAAATAACACTCAAACACGCAAAAATACGTATTCCAAAATCACACCTCTTCTAGGTAATCAGTATATTTTGACAGAACTACTTGCTCAAATTACAAAAGAAAATAGAGCGGATTTACAGAAAAGGCTGTATAGTAATCAATAATGGCCAATCAATGGATAAAAATCCTCTAAGTTCACGGGGCATAAAGATCGTCCCCATGTTATATCCAATGAGAATTTTTGCCGTTGGGACCTAGCTCGAAAAATACTAAGTTTGTCTTTTTTTGGGGGGGAAGTCATGGTGGACCCAATAATTTTTCTGTTATTTCTAAATTCATAACTAGTTAGCCAGAATAAATTATATTTTCTGAGTTTAGCGGGCGAATACCCCTCTAAATAAATAAATGAACACATTCACATTGGTAGGAAAGAAACAACACTTTCTGCATGATTGATGCACAGAGTCATAGATACTAGAGTGTAAAAAATGCAGATAACAATAACCGACACATACCTGCATCTATTTACACGTGTTAGACCTCGTGAAATGTGACCGTAACTTTGCGCCGTCTTCAAGCTAACTGAGTGGCTAGCCAACCGAGGTACCTTACGTCATGAGAGTGATTATATCACGTGTATTATACCAACACGCAACTACTCGGTAGGCAGACCCGCCAGACTTACACCGGAGTGAGCGACAAATGCCGGATAATAATATCCAACATACGTCAAATATACAATACGTACACAGCAGCTGGTGTCATTCGAGCGATTTTCTAGACAATGACACAATGAAACACACTTGAAGACATCAACCTCAAAAATGGAGAGAAATATAATATAGTTCCTCTATTCTATAATTTTAATTATTATTTATAACTAAAATCCGATCAATTTCTTTTTTTGTAGTTGTTGTTGTAATTTTCTTTTTAGAGTTCTCGTTATGAACCAAATTCAATGGCCAAGTAATTTTTTATGATTTTGAGTTTTTTTTTTTTCTTTTTTTGCCACGAAAATGGTTGGCTTGGCGCTCGTCAACAGGCGACATGATCTTACTTCTTTTCAATGCGAAAATAGGGAGAAAGAATAAAATTCTACAACAACTTAGACTAGAACAACTTCTATTACTCACAGCATTCACAGCCGAAGACTTTTGAAGGAGAGCTTGGCTGCCGTTTTTTTACAATTTTTTTTGTGTGTGTGTGGGGGGGGGGGGATTTAGGGCTACAAGAAAATTAATCGTAGTTAAAATTTGTATTACCATCCAAGTATAACAGGGTGTAGATAAAAATCAAGTCTTGTCTGTTACGAAACATCTATATTTTAATGTATTGCATTGAAAACCGAGTTGTTATAATTCAATACATAACAATTAATGCTGCTATATGCCCTATACTTTCCTACTGTGATTTTCTCCAACCTGAACTTGATTGCAATTCGTAATTCATAGGAACTCGGAGATCATGGTTCAATTTATTTTCTCACGATGTTCTGCAATTTTTACGAAATCCAACCCACGTATCTTCTCTATTATATAAAAACGAATGTATGCCTATCTGTCTTTGTGTCCTTTATGCATTACTGCACCATTTATCCGATCTCCATGAAACTTGGCACATATATGTATTTTTTCATGGAGAAGGTTTCTATGCTATCCATTTTGTTGTAACTCCTCCAGCGTGGTGATCGGTGCCTGCAAAGAGGATTCATTCGTTGTCATATATAGACTACACCATTCATCCGATCTCCATGAAACTTGGCACATATATGTATTTTGTCACGGAGAAGGTTTCTATGCTATCCATTTTGTTGTTACTCCTCCACGTGGTGATCGGTGCCTGCAAAGAGGACTCACCAATGAATTGACTTCGACACCGTTTGGACAATGGACATATCACCATGAAAGTTGACACATATACGTATTTTTTTATGGAGAAGGTTTCTATGTTATCCACTTTTGTTTGGTTTGGTTTTGGGTTTTGTTGAGTACACTCCCGCGAAGGGTTCTGGCATAACACACAACAACACAACAACACAACAACACAACAACAACAACAACACAACAACGTCGCAGCAACGCGCGATGGGTCAGCTAGTACCAAATGGCAAATACATTTTTAGACATGAGGCTATATAATTTGGTCAACTTTTGGCACCCATGCATTTGGCTGCTATTTGGCGACCTTGTGGTGTCCAAGTGGCAACCTTTTTGTGTATTATTTGCAACCACTTGGTAAACTCTTAGCTGTCTTGTAAACAGTGTTGAATTCAGGCATGCTCAAGGGGGGACGAAGCCCCCCTTGTTGTTACTACCGGAGATTTGTTGTTTTGTGCTTTGTTGTTACTTCCTTAAATAATGTAACGATAAGAAATTAAAATGGGTATTACTTAGTGGAAATAACGAAAACTATTCCTGGACATAACTTGAAAATTATTGGCAAACCACATTAGTTTTTACATGCTCAATTCACCTTCTCCTTCATCATAGTCAAGTTCAACCACTGTGGTGAATAAAGGGATATCAAAGCCAATGAGGTGTAGCTGGTGTTTTAAGTGAAAAATGTAATTCATTTGGCTGTTTGGATAAATTCTGTCCACAAACATTTCCGGTAACAGGTGAAATAGCAAGTGCATAGGTGTCAACAAATATTAGTGCAATTAACACCGCTGCTGCTTTAGACGAGAGAAGAGGCTGTTAACTTGGGTTAGAGTAAGGTGGGTGAGGTTGGGCAAAATACCTATTGGCGAGTGGAAATGAACTTTATGAACATGTAACAGATAAGAAGACTAGAAGTGACCGTGCACTAAGGCTCATTATTGTACACAGTAAGTAAAGGAAGGCATGCCCCTGTAATTAGTTGATGAACCAAATGGCAAAGCAGTTCGTTTTTGGTCTTCGTCCGATAAGTGTTTTTTCTACCGAGCGATTTGGCCCCAGTATACACTTCTAGTCATTTGTGTAGTAATAAATATTTTATTTTATTCTAATACAACTTCTATGTGTCTATGCCGAGCAAAAGTACGTGATCTGTGTAATAGTGAAAATACTGGATTATGAACCTTATTCTAATTAGCTTTAAAATGTCTAAAAATACATAATTGTCGTTTACTTCCGTGAAAAAAATCAGTGAACCGATTTGTCATCAAACCTTAGTGTCAAATGTCGCAGGTTTGTCGTCTGGCGAGATAAATGATAACTAGGAAACGCTCAGTTGGACGCGTTGATAAGCGAGCACGTGCTATAGCTAGACCCACATTGCACATTTTTTTAAATTTTAAAATTTACGACGTTCGCGATTCCAGTATTATTTTTAGTGCCAAGGTATTTGGGTAAACCCGTGTTTAAATCTTTACTTTAAAATCCACCGCCATCTAGAGGACCTTGACTCCTTGGGAAAACTTTTTAAACTCTTTGTTGACAAATAATAGACTGCTTCCTCGAAAGTATTTTGATTACTTCTAGGTGGCAGTGCATTAGAAACTTCGCGCGTCTTTTTGTTGCCATGGCAACGTTATTTTTGTTATAATGTAATTTCCATCTACACTACTTATCGGATCAAAATAAAATTAACATATTCGTGACCGGACGGACATTCTAAATGATTTGGCCATCTCAGATTTTGTCGCCGTGAAGTTTGAAAAAAAAACTTTCGATTAACTTTAATGTAACTTTTTAACTTTTTGAACGATTTTGCCACAAAACTAATGGCATTCAATCGAGAACAAAGCTTGCGGATGGTGAAAATTTCAACTCGATCCGAGCCTCCGTTCGAACGTTATCACGAGACATACAAAAAAAAAAAAAAAAAACAAACAAACAAACAAAAACAAAAAAACAAACAAACAAAAAAAAACAAAACCAGTGACTATTTTTTCCGGCAGAGTCAAATGGAAACGCTCGCTTCGCTCGCTTAATCATTGACTTAACTCAAAACGATCCGTTTTATATGTAGACTTACACGATCGAAGTGAGACAACCGCACGTGTACAAATATTAAAAATTATAGACCCCTTGTCTCCTGCGCGAATTCTAAGAAAACGTCATTTTTTACGAATTCCCTCAAATGCCCCCTTACCCCCCCCCCCCGCCCCGCCCCTTCTCAGATAGTAATATTTTGCCCTTGCCTTACCCCCTTACTTAGTAACGCCCCCCCTAGTAAAAAGTCCTGATTCAACACTGCTTGTAAAGGTTGCCACTGCCCAGTGTTCTCCCCAGAACTGTAGCGTATTATCTTTTGCGACTATACTGGGTTGCCGTTGGCT